>JAWPHD010005611.1:0-159961 GCA_037043455.1 Cyrtodaria siliqua | reverse complement strand
GAGTATATTGGGGAAACTATAGTCGTCACAATTCTTACAAACTCTATATTAAGCAATTTTCTATATTATAATAACATTTATTAAAATGATAATTGGATTTTAGTTGCAGAGTCCATTTTTTTAGTAAAAGCTTATCGAAACGAAAAGTAAGCATTCTTTATGAACGTTAACTATAAATACAATAATATACATACTAAATATTTAGGACTTTGCACATGAAGTGAAGCTGTCGTAGAATCATTTTGTAGCTTGCGACTCTTTTGCAATCAGTCATGTTAAAAGTAGGCAAGCCACCTAGTAATCTAGCAGATTGACGTCTCATGAACTACTGATCAGATTTCAATAATAAAAATCATCTAACATTAAACCCTTTCTTCTAATGAAAATTTGCTAAAAACGGAGCGTCATAGAAGATCAGTGGTATACAGTTAGTAGAAGTCTTTAGTTTCATACCTGAGTGGGTCAAGCTTATATAATAATTCACAGTATATTGTACATGTGGTTAGTGGTCAGTTCTGGGCAGCATTAAGAGATGAGCAGACATGAGTGTTTGGCGTGAACTCAAGAGGGCGCTTATGGAAGTTAGGAAGATCTGGCTGTTTTTCATTATTGTATCTTCATAATGTGGCTTTAACTGAATTGGTGCAATTGTTGTTATTTTCTGAGATATTTGGAATTATCCTAATTTGGTCTTGGTTTTCGTTACTTAGAAATATATTTATTTCTAGGTGACCATTTTACGGCATGACGAGTGGCTAGGTTTCTACAGCGTTTGGGTGACATATAAGTGCCAACTAAGATGGGACTGAGATGGGATATTATGTGTCCAGTGGTGTGGCGGCACTATTCAGTTACCTAAAGCCAAGTGCTATACACTTTGATAAGCTGGTGTGCTTCATAAAAGTTATATTGATATTGTTTGTGTACTTAATTCGGGGTGCTGCATTATTGTAAAGGAAGTGACTACGATATTAATGGGATTGATAGAACAATAGGGGTGACAATGAGTACCATTAGATAGGCTGAGTGATACTATCTGATGTAACCTAGTGTATGCCGAGTGCTATATTCATATGTATTAATGAGAGATTTTGACACCCACATAAACATAAACAATTGGAGACAATGAGTGCCATTAGAATAGGCTGAGTGATACTATATAGTGTATGCTGAGTGCTCTATACTATGTATTTATGAGAGATGTTCGTGTTACATCAGCAGGTGCTATAGGAAGTGACAGTTTTTTGCTGTGGTAAACATAATGAGTACATTAAATGCTGAGTGCTATATCTTATACCTATTAGTCGATGGTAAACTTTGGGGTACTTACTAGAAAAGTCTGAGTGACATAATCTACTTGCAAGCTGAGTGCTATTTGCTGAGTGAATTTAACAGATTCAACCTCGGACATAGGAAGATATAATGCAGACAAAGCCAAGATCTAGTTGTGTGATGCTGTTTTAATGATTGCGGGGACTGAGCTATAATCACTTTTACGAGCATTCGGTGTCTAGACAATTAGTTGATGGTGATAGGAGTGAGATACAAATTAAACCTATTTTATTATTCCTTGTCGACTTACTTTGTAAATTGTATAAACAACGTATGTCTTAAAAAAAGTTACCAGCTGTTTTATTCTTTATGTATCTAGGCTACAATCGTAAGAATTAAGATTCTGACACTGAGATTACCTTCACACGACGCTAATCTTTCAATCTAATTTCCATTATATTATCATAAGTTGTTTTGTTGTTTATAACTATGATAATTTACAAATTCTTCATAAAATGTATTCTAACCATGATATTTTCCCAGTTGCTCCCATTCTAATCATGAAACAACATTCTGTTGAGTGATCCAGTTCAACAGAATATGACACATCAACCAGTCATCTACTTAGGCTTTTTGTGAAGACACGGGTTAATCATGTGCGTCCGTCGTAGCAGTCGCTCGTGCTTTGCTTCCCGCCATAGAACTTGCGAAATGAGTTACGGTGTTTAAGTTACCAGGCGTCGTAAAATTAGCAGAAAGGCAGAACAGCAAAATGAAAGCAGAACAGCAGAACAGCAGTGAACAAGTTTCAAAGAGACGCTGTCCTTTTTGCGCAAAAGTTCCCGTAGCATTAATACAGCCAATTCTTCTTCTGATCTTCCTCATCTAACATGCTTCTGCTTCAGGCAGTAGAATGAAATTTTAAAAACGAGAATGAAATTTACTTTCAACTGGGCGGGGCGGCATTCCGCTGTTTCTGTATACTTTCGCATGTGTTTTTTGGTGATGAAAAGGTGCACCTCATTGAAATAAAAACATATTTTTGTTAGTAATGTCATCATCGATAACCATTAGTTTTCGCGCCCTATATCAGCAGAATGAAACTTGCTGCTTTTCTCCTTCTGCCAGCAGAATGAAAAAGTTTCAAAGAGACGCTGTATTTTGTGCGTAAAATGTCTGTGGCATTCATACAACAAGTTTTTATTCTGATCTTCCTTATCTAAAGTGCTTCTGTTCAGAGCTAGAGATCAACAAAATGAAAATGTTCGTCAAGGAAAATGAGACAATGTTTATTATAATTAATGCCATCATATAATTATATGCAATCAAGTAATAAGCAATTTAATACAAATAATACGTATAATTTCCGCTGCTTCAGTAACATCAGAATGATGTAGTTAATATCGGAAGCAAAATAAAAACAACAAAGATAGCAACAACAATAGGAACAAATAATTAACGGTATCTCATGCCGACTGCTACGATGTAAAAACATTTTAATAATTTTGGTTCCTGGTTCTATGTTCTCTGTTCCTAGTTCCCGGTTACCGGTTCCTTATTCGAATCGTATTGAACACTAGGAACTGGAATCAAGGATCTAGGAATTGGAAACTAGGAAGTGGCTTCTGGTTCCCAGTTCCGGATTCGAACACAATAAGAAATTGAACAATATCACTTTGATTTTTTAATTACAAATATACCAGTTTAATGGAAAACGACTTGAGATTTATTAAAATTGGCGAAATAAACAAGCTTTTGTTTTTAGAGACATGTAGTCTGATAATTCATGATTTCCACATAATTTGCATGTTCATCGAACACACACAGAGGCCCTTTCCTTATTCGCAACAAGCCATCAAACTGGGATAATTAGTTTCATTGCAAAATCCAAGTTAAATTTTTCACTTCATTATTGGGTTTAAATCGGGAACCGGGAACTAGAAACCAGAATAATGAACTGTTCAAGTCACATGCATCGTGACTGATTATATCGAAGTGATAATCGAAGTGGAGAAAAAAGAAGTCTCGTTATAACGAGTGTATTTCATATATATTGCCGTAATCGCGAAAAAAAGTTGTCGCAACGAGAAATAGTCTCGTGATAACGAGATTTCTTGTCGTAGTAACGAGAAATAATCTCGTAATAACGAGACATTTAAAAAGAAACTTTCTTAGAGGAATGCATATTAAATGTGGAAATACAAAAATACTAACATGACGCATCCGAACACATGCACGCACGCACGCCCGTGCACACATGAACATGTAACAATTCATGGCATCATACAAATAGTTAGTTAAGCGTTAATTACCGGCTTAAAAGGGAAATCATGGCACCTATTTATTAAAAACATTGAAATTGGTATAGCCAAAAAGAACATGCATATATTTCTAGAAAAAGTAAATGTAAAAGGCGTTATAATCTTGAAAATATAATTGTTTGAAGAAGATCAGTCTTGCTGAGAAACCGTGATGGGAAGTTTAGTCGTATTTGTTGTTGAATATAAATGTGAAGTTTCATTGAATTCTCGCAAGCATTTTCTGAAAAATGGGCTCATCCGCTCACACGACGCCATGACACTCGCCCATCCGCTCACACGACGTATGGCGATATCACATGAACTCATCAGTCCACATTGTTACCCAGGTATAATTAATAGTGTATTGTGTGCATGTTCTTTTCCTGTTTCAATTCTTTAATATTGAATTTTCATGTATACATGTATACATGTATACATGTATATATATAGTCGTTAGAATTTGATTTGTGTAAATTGTAGTTTGCAGTTATCTATCTATGTTTAAGGTTTTATTTGCAAATATGCAGCGATAATTAATATTAAGACTCAGTGCTCCTTACAAATGGTTCAACTCTAACGGCCATTCTCTGAGTTTCTCACCAGGCTTATATATCAAGTGGTCAGCCAAAAAGTGATATTAATAGAAAAATATGTATACTTTAAGAACTTCAAGGTAACCACACATTAATCAATTGACCATACAGGAAGCTGCCGAACCCCCTGGTAGCAGTTTTCGTCACATCCCTGAGAATTTCTACGGACCTAATCTTCCGCCGAAATATACTGGTCAGTATTTACATATATGCAAGGGTTACAGGTCAGCAAATAGACTGGACAGATTTTCATTGGTCCAAGTGTCCACTTCACCATGACAACCACTCTGAGAACTAATCACATAAAATGGCATGTAGCTACCTAAAGATCACTTGCACCCTTATACCTCAACGTGATACATTAAAAGAAAATTGCTCTATATTCCGACTTGATTGTTTTCTCAGGTAAGAATCTTTATTATTTTAACATGAATATATATGCACTTTATCATGATTTACTATGTCTAGTTCTATTTGGAATAATGCATTGTTTCATGTGCAATTTATGCTTGTGCGTTTGTCATAACCAAAATGAAGTATTCAACTTCGGTTCAATAATTCTAAGAATAAATACTAGAAATAAACGTATTGCAAGTTCAACTTAAGGTCACGGTCATTGTCCGTACGACTTCTCAGTTTCAATAATATTGTTTATCTACATCTGTATGTAATGTAAATTCGATGCAGGCATATAACAAGTTGGTGAATAACCTATGTTCCGACTGATACGTATAAGAATATTGTTCATACAGACATACTTGTATTCTAAGGGATTGATTCACAAATATATTGATTGATTTATAAATATATTGTACATGTAAACATTATTCTTCTATTAATGCGATTTTACATGATAGAGTCAGGAACTATTATATTTGTTAACCTAAGTATTTAACGAGTTTACTTTATTCGCATACACTTACTTTTATTATTCTGAGCAAATTAGGAGTAACATATTTGTATGTATATATTTAATAGTACATAACATTATGCACATGTTAACCCTTTTTGTATTGTAACAATAAGGACTTGCTCCCTTATACCTCAACGTGATACATTAAAAGAAAGTTGCTCTACATTCTGAATTGATTGTTTTCTCAGGCCCCACAGAAGTGACCACCCCGAGTACCTAAGCAAAGCGAGTATAACCCCATATAGTAACACGGTCACAACATGACGCTTGCAAAACGACACTCGAAAAGACGATTGATCTAGGGCACTAATTTTCGTTACAATATCCGCTAATCATCCTCTTTTCGTCCGGATGCCCGCTGTTTAGCGTATTTTTGCCCGCTATCTATTAGCAGGACGCGGGCGAAATAACGAAAAGGCGAAATGGTACAAATCAGCCACCAAGCTTACTCATACACACACGTTTATCGTTTGTATTCTTGTCCGCGTTTTAATTAAGGCTGCGTAATGAGAGTGCTTTTAAAAAGTTTTGTTTGAATGGTGTTTTACGTCATTTTTAGCACATTTTAAGGCCATATATGACGGTCGGTTTTTTTTGTGGCGCTTGAGGCAGACCATCCCATTTTTTTCGTTAGAGCCAGTACTGTAAGTAAGTAAGTAAGTAAGTACATATTTTATTAACGTGACATGTGCATATACATAACAGATAAATACAAATCATTGAAACATAGTAATATATGGATAATACACCCGGCCCCATGGGCCTATAAGTCACCTAAACATATATATATTATAAAAATCACATGATCGCATGAAAGACATAAGTTAAACATCGAAATGATTTAAATAAATATAACCAATATTGATTTGAAATACATGTTATCTATTGTAGATTGTAGTCTTTCTTTTAAGGTAAGCTTTAACCAAATATTTTGCAAGTTTTCTTGGATAATTGTGCATTAAAAATGATAATTTATTAAAAGATGATAAATTAGTAAATTCGGGATCATCAAATTGTTCATGGAAGACACTTTGCCTAATGTTATAATAAAAATCACAGTTCAAGAAAAAATGTATTTCATTTTTAACATCGTTTCTATCACAAAAACGGCATGTTCGTTGCTCTAGTTGTTCACCGACATATCATCCTGTTTCTATCCTGATCGGTAAGATACCGCATCTAAACTGAGCTAGTATGGCCCGCTCGTGTTTCTTGAGGTTTAATTGTACACTGTATATACCTCCCGCCAACCGTAAAAATCGACACTTTTTTACTTACACGTTCAGCTTTCAGTGGCATTTCAATCCATAGCGATGAGAGGCGAGAAGGTTTGGAACACAACGTCGCTAACCCCTCGACCACACCAAATTGTAAAAAAATTACAAAAAACAGCATATTTTTATGTTTTATGCTATACTTATAGCCTAAAGTGTTTGATAACTGGATGCCAAATTGGAAAATCATAACTATGTTGTCTGAGGGTGGGCGGGGGAGTTTGTGTGTGTGGTGTGGTGACGTGTGGGGTGCGGATGGGTTGTAGGTAACGGTGTTTGGCAATGCCGGCGGTGTCTGTTGTCTTCCATGGTGATGGTACTCGGTATTCTTCTGTGTTCTCGTGTCTTCTGACCCAGTACGACTCGGGTCCAAGAAGTCTTCTCATTTTTCTTCTTGACTAGAAGGCTGCACGATACATCATACTAAATACATGTTACTCTTGATGTGAAACATTCATTAATACTATTTTGTAATGGCTTGAATTGCGCCGCGAAGCTGAGACAGCATGTTTGTAAACGAACCGGGCTTAAATGGATATTTTTAGAATATGGGCATAAGTAGATGTAAACGTCGAACAGGAAATGTAGCATTCAAGGACCACAGTCAACCACAAACACACACAGAAACAAACAACTACAAAGATGAATAAAAGGCAAGATATGACATCACAAACATAAAATGGTTAACAATCGGGCTACCGCATTGGAACTGTCAGTGGCACAAAGGCCGCTGTTTTTTTTTTAACCAGTTTCTACCAAACCTCACGTGACTGAATATGCGTCAAATGAATTATGAGTTGATAACTCTTAATTCGACGCTCCATTTTGGTGGTTTGTCCTGACTGGTTAAAGTCGTTAAAATATGGAATATCTATATTATATATAGCTCGTCATCAGTAGGTTTAGAAACTGTTTACATTGTAAAATATGGCAATTGTTGGCGGGATAGCTACTTTAAGGAATTTAAAACGTACATTTATCAGCGACCTTACAGTTGGTTCCTGGTTCCAGCTTCCTGTTTCAAATCAAATTCACGCCGAATAAGGAACTGGGAATTGGTCTATAGTTCCCAGTTCCCGATTGAACACTTTTAAGAAACTGAACAATTAGACTTTGATTGTGCAATGCAAATATCACAGTTTGATGAAGATGAGATGAGATGTAATTGGAAAAACAAAATAGCGGGATGTGCTTCTTTCTTTCGAATAATATCTCTAAATTACGAAAGCCGAATAGGACCAGAATCGAAATGGAGAAAAAAAATCAGTCTCGTAAAAACGATAATATTTCTCGTTATAACGAGAATTGTTGTCATAATAAATGAGAAATATTCTCGTAATGACGAGAAATTTAAGAAGAGAGCTTTCTTAAGGGAATGGGTATTAAACGTGAAAATAGACTACGAACATGACGCATCCGCACACATGCAAACAAGTGAGCACGCACGCAGAAGGTGCACGTGGTTTTAAATCCACTCACTCGCTCGCTCGCTCACGCACTCACTCACGCACCACGCACGAACGCACGCACTCACCACTCACCACTCACGCACGAACGCACCACGCACGAACGCACGCACGCCCTAAGAATAATTACTAATAACGAGAAATAGTCTCGTAATAACTTTTTGTCGTAATAACGAGAATATTTCTCATAATGACGAGAGGCAATCCTGGTTATAACAAGAACGTTTCTAGTAATAAGGAGACTTTGTTATTATGAGAACGTTTCTTGTCAAACACGCCCGCAAACCAGCAGCATTTAAAGAGACAGAGTTCAAATTACACGCAATGTTTGCATATTATTAGTTCTTGTACGAGTATAGTAAAATCTGTATTAAGTACCCAAATCGAGACGCAGTCAAAAGTGGTCTCTTAACAAGGTAATCTGTGAATACCGTTACATTTAATTAAAAAAATACAAATGGAAAAAAAAAGTGTCGCTTAAATCCAGTGATTTCTCAATAGAGACTTTTGCTTAGGCAGGTTTGCTACGATAGTGAATCTAGGGCTACTGGGCTTCTGTACTACAGTAGCCCTTTGTATCATTTGTAGCTTTAGAAAATGTGGGAATCCGAAAAAGCAACACATTATTATTTATTGACTACGTCTGTAAGTACGTACGTACGTAGTACATATATAACAGAAGTAAGTTATTTGGCAAGCATGCAAGGCAAGGAAAGGCAATGCAAAAGGCAAGGCAAGACAAAGCAAGGCAATATATTATAATCTTTTATTCAGCAAAATTCCAAAAGGTCATAAGAAACATGAGGATACAAAACATATATATATATATATATATATATATAAATAAAAACTCTAGCAATTATATTTATGCCGTAGCTTTCGGCCTTGCGGCCTTCCTCAGTGGCGTATTTATAAACAATGCATATACACAGTAAAACGGAACTGACGTAACGTTATTAAGCGACGTCGTTTGGCGCGCTATTCCTTCGTATTGATGCCGTACGGCTTATAAGTTCTGAGCTTATTCTTCCATTAGCCCTCGATTGTTTTTCGGTACATGTCTTCCCCATGCAGTTTTTCGAGGCCCATCACCATAGAGTCATCAACGCTATGGCCTTCACTATAAAAATGGGCAGCTACCGGGTCGTCGTGCTTGGTCCTGATTCTGGATAAGTTTAGTAGATGGCGTTGATATAGTGTATCTCCCGTCTCTCCAACATAAATGTAGTTATTGCAGGTCTTGCAAAATACTGCATATATATATACAAGCTTGACAGCAGGTACCTGCAATAGTTACGTGTACTTATGCAAAAGTACTCGTGTTTCAACATCAACACGATATGTAATTATAAAGCTTTTGAAAGTAACAATTCAAGAAATATTTTCAATCATGCATGGTATTGTTATTATTAATACATTTTAAACAGTCTTTAATCGCATTATTACGGAAACGTATACTGACCCCCATTGTTTGTTTCATAACTAGTTGGTTTGTTGATTGCTTTATATATTACAGGTCGAAAGATATGTATAAACAATATTAGAGATATTTATTTATTTTATTAATAAGTTAAGATATTTTACCATATATATATGAAATATTTTAAAAAGTAAAGCAATTGCATGGTTAAATATATTGTTTAAATAAAGTAACATTTATTAACATGTTTATATATTTGCCGAATGTTTATTCCAAGTTGGTCTATTACTTATTAATCATGTCTTTGAAGTTGGCTCGGTATTCGGGGTTCGACATTCAAACCCCGTTCGGTATTTAACATTCTGAGCCAGTTTGGGGTTCAACATTCAAACCCAGTTCGGTTTTCAACAATTCAAAATCAGTTTGACATTCGGGCCCAATTTGGGGTTCAACATCCAGTATTCAACATTCGGATCCAGTTCGATATTCAACATTTGGACCCGGTTTGGGGTTCATCATTCATACCCAGTTCGGTATTCAACATTCGAACCCATTTTGGAGTTCAACATTTGGACATAGTTCGGTATTTAACATAGACCCAGTTAGGGCTCTACATTTAAACCCAGTTTGGTATTAAACATTCAGACCCAGGTCGGAGTTCACCATTCAGACCCAGTTCGGGGTTCAAAATTCGAACCCAGTTCGGGGTTCAACATTCGAAGCCAGTTCGGAATTCAACATTCGGACTCAGATCGGTGTTCAACATTCGTACCCAGTCCGGTGTTTTAACTTTCAAACCCAGTTCGGTATTAAACATTCAGTTCAGTATTAAACATTCAAAACCATTTCGGCGTTCAACATTTGGATTCAGTTCGGGATTCAACATTCGAACCCAGTGCGGTATTCAACATTTGAACTTGACCCACATTTTAAATACCGAACTGGGTTTGAATGTTGAACCCCGAACTATGTCCGAATGTTGAAAACCGAACCGGTTTTAATTGTTGATAACCATACTGGGTTTGAATGTTGAACACCGAATTGGGTCCGAATGTTGAATACCGACCAGCATTTGAAGATTTAACTTCGAACTGGGTCCGAATGTCATTGGGTCCGAATGTTGAATACCGACCAGCATTTGAAGATTTAACTTCGAACTGGGTCCGAATGTCATTGGGTCCGAATGTTGAATACCGACCAGCATTTGAAGATTTAACTTCGAACTGGGTCCGAATGTCATTGGGTCCGAATGTTGAATACCGACCAGCATTTGAAGATTTAACTTCGAACTGGGTCCGAATGTCATTGGGTCCGAATGTTGAATACCGACCAGCATTTGAAGATTTAACTTCGAACTGGGTCCGAATGTCATTGGGTCCGAATGTTGAAAAACCGATCAGCATTTGAAGATTTAACTTCGAACTGGGTCCGAATGTCAGTTCGGACTTCAACATTCAAACACCTTTCGATATTCAACATTCAGACCCAGTTCGGGGCTCGACATTCAAACCAATTTCAGTTCATTATTCAACTTTCGGGTCCAGTCCGCGGTTCGACATTCAAGCCCAGTTTGGGAGTTAATATTCGCACCCACTGACTTGACTGTGCGTCCAGTTTACACTCTTATGTAATGAGCACACGTGTTCACCATCAGGGACGTATCCAAACGACATTATTTTCACAGTATTTTAATAATGATAATAACAAGTGTGTGCAAGTAATCAATAACTAACACGTAATCGACAATATTGTGGCATTCAAGGCCCTGAATTGAATTGGGGTTTTAAGGCGTGAAAGGTTATATGGCGCCTAACAGGAATGAACATGCCAGGCTCATTCTACATGTACATCGAGATCAAATATGGAGAACGGGCCTAGAACCTTCTCACCCTGAACTGCAGAGTTGCTGCAAGTTTTATTGTAGACACTCCATTTACGCTGGAGCCACGTTATTGTTTTTCTGCCACTGCTCTAGTGATATGAGCGAGATGGCACCTGAAACAATGCAGGGGTCATGATGAAGACCTTTAATGAGCATGAAAAAAAAAAGACAAAATGAACATGAATTCGGGGGGATTCTACCCCTCTGCCTTCCCCTCCAACGGGATTCTTTGCCCCGTAACCGAACGGGTCCCCCGAGAACCACATGGGGCTTCAAGGCCCTGACCGTGGTCAACTACATGTACTATGAAACTGCACCAAAAATAAATGAGAGATCATTTCTAGAGTAAACGCCACAAAGGCTCTACTTCGTCACTAATTTTAGCAGAATTGGGCATCCAAATTTGCAAGGCTCTGCCTACGTCCCTAACCATAATAAAATGTCATGAACCCATTCATTTTAGCCGAATAGGGCCTCCACATTTTCAATGCATAATATGTCGTATGACAAACCCAGGTCAGTAACAAAGAGATCAAGGTCACATGATTCAGGTGAAACTTAAAGAGGATTTCGTCTCCGTAACCGGTATGATAAATACATTGCGTCTAAAACGTTCTCGACTCTCACCGCTGAGGGTTCGAATCCCACTTGGAGCTCGATTTGTGAAGTGAGAAAGTGTCGATTCTTACGGATAGCGGGAGTTATACAGTACGGGTTCTACCCAGGACACATGGGGTAGTCTGCCTCCACAAAAGAGCGACCGTCATATATGGCCTAACATGTACTAAAATTACGTAAAACACCATTCAAGCAAGCAAACAAACAAACAAACAAACGAATTCTTTTCTTGGCAGAAAGTTTTACTACAGCGGCAAAAGTATGCCCAACGCAATTCGTTCGAAAGAGGAACGAAAAATCCTCGTTTTTGTTATCAGATTCTGTAAAAAATACTTTTGTCATTTAGACATTTTTCAATAATCCAGCTCGACCTACTGTGACCTACTTCGTCTACATTGCATATTATACGGACTCGCAACAAGCCTACTGTCTGGTGCTTGACCCGTGCAAATAATTGATTGTTAAGATCCCGCGTGCGTGCGCAAAGCAGTGATGATTTAACCTAACACCGTAATATGTAAGCGTTTTGTATTTCCTGTCAATATAGTGTGTTGAACTAATTATACTTATATAAATTTTCCATGTAAAGATAATTCATTAATTGTTAGTTATTTGAATTTTCAATATGAAAAATATTGTTTTTCAAAATGTTCAGTTTATATTATGAATATATCTTTTCATTTAACAACTTTTATATCAATAAAACAATTTATAAGTATGAAAAAATGTATAGATTTAATATACTGTTCATTGATTTAGTATCCAACAGAATATATCTATATATTTAAATATGATAATTAATTAATTTCTGGAAATTATTTGTGTGATATACATTAAAAATATATATAATCACCTATATTTGTAAAAATATATCATTTCGATATATAACACATGTTACAGCGATCACTAATGAAACAAATAAGGGGAGTCGGTATACGTTTCCGTAGTAAACCGCTCTCGTTTTCTGAAAAGATAACTATGTCATCAGCGTAAAGAAGTAAACACAACTTTAACATACCCATATAAATTCCCGTATATCCTTTTAAAATAAAAGTTGCTTCAAGGTCATTCAGATACATGGAAAACAAAAATGGTGACAGACATTCACCCTGAGCGACTCCAAGAAAACATGTATATGCTTCGCTCAACTGATTCTCATATTTAACACGTGATTTTACATTTTTGTACATAGATTTAATAACTTCTAAGAATTTTCCCCTTACCCCAGTCTTTATGAGTTTATACCATAATATATCTCTATAAAAGCAAAGGCTTTGGTAAAATCAATAAAGGCGACATATATTTTTTTGTTATCATTCAACAAATGGGATATTACACCGTGTACAAAATAAATATATTATCAATAGTTCCCCTATGTTTTCTAAAACCAGCTTTTGTTTCTATATAAACTTGATATTTATCCGCCCATTCGTTTAATCTATTGTTTAAAATCCTTGTAAAATGTTTCCCAAAGTATTAAGTAAATTTATGCCTCTATAATTTTCCGGTTTATTAACATCCCCTCTTTTTGTGCAATGGTATGACATAACCTTCTGACCATTTTCTGGGAAATAGCCTATGTCCAAGATTTTGTTGAACAATTTACTTAAATAACCAATTAAATAGTTGATCCCACACTTAAAAAAATCGTTAGTGACAAGATCTGGCCCTCCTGAACGGTTTAAACCTAATTCCCTGCATGCTTTGCTTATTTGAAGTAAAGAAGTAAGTAAAGAAGTGTGAATAAGTAAAGAAGTAAATAAAGAAGTGTAAAGAAGTTAAGGAGTAAAGAAAGGTAAATAAGTTTACAGAAGTGAAAAAGTGTAAAAAAGTAAGTGAATAAGTAAATCAGTAAATAAGTAAAGAAGTAAGTAAAGAAGTAAGTAAAGAAGTAAGTAAAGAAGTAAAGAAAGGTAAAGGAGTAAGTAAAGAGTAAAGAAGTAAGTAATGAAGTAAAACAGTAAACACGTAGTTTGCAGATCCAAATGGTTTATTTATAGCACAGGTAATTTTTACGTAAATGCAGAGTTAGCCAGTTAGCACACCTTTTTAACAGAGCATACATTTTAAATCAGCCTTTGTTCATCGGGTGATTTAATGCAAAAGTGATGGTAACATTATACATTAGTACTTGACGCAAAGTTTATATCATCTCTGTTAAGTTCGAAATAAACCCACAGCGGCTTTAACTGAAAAATGGTTGTCGATCATCGGTTGTTTACAAAGTCAGATGATAGATAATGAATTTTAAACTGATCGCAACACTAGTAATGGCCCTTGAGTCGACTGTAAAGGAAACATGAAATCAACTGATATAAAACAAGAGGCCCAAGAGGGCCTGTGAACGCTCTACTGGCTGTTATACCATTGATGAATCGAGTCGTACTACATGGTGTCTAGAATGTACACAAGGTTTTTCAAGTATTTGACCTAGTGACCCAGTTTTTAACCCCATGTGACCCATTTTCAAACTTGACCAAGATATAATTAAGGCAAACATTCTGACAAAGTTGCATCAAGCTCGGGTCAAAAATATGGCCTTTAGAGTGTACACAAGGTTTTTCCAATATTTGACCTAGAGACTTAGTTTTTAACTTCATGTGACCCATTTCCGAACTTGATCAAGATATAATTAAGATAAACAATTTGACAAAGTTTCATCAAGATTGGGTAACAAATATGACCTCTAGAGTGTACACAAGTTTTTTCAAGTATTTGACCTAGTGACCTAGTTTTTGACCCCACATGACCCATTTTTGAACTTGACCGAGATTTTATTGAGACAAACATTCTGACAAAGTTTCATCAAGATCGGGTCAAAAATGTGGCCTCTAGAGTGTACACACGGTTTTTCCAAAGTTTGACCTAATGACCTAGTTTTTAAACACCATGTAACCCATTTTTGAACTTGACCAAGATATAATTAAGACAAACATTTTGACAAAGTTTCATCAAGATTGGGTCAGAAATACGGCTTCTAGAGTGTACACAAGGTTTTTCAAGTATTTGACCTAGTGACCTAGTTTTTAATCCCATGTGACCCATTTTCAAACTTGACTAAGATATAATTAAGACAAACATTCTGACAAAGTTGCATCAAGCTCTGGTCAAAAATATGGCCTCTAGAGTGTACACAATGTTTTTCCAATATTTGACCTAGTGACCTAGTTTTTGACCCCACATAACCCATTTTCGAACTTGACCGAGATTTCATTGAGACAAACATTCTAACAAAGTTTCATGATGATTGCATGAGAAATGTGGCCTCTAGAGTGTACACAAGCAAAAGTTAACGGACGGACGGACGGACAACGGACAACACACCATCCCATAAGCTCTGCTGGCCCTTGGCCAGTAGAGCTAAAAAAAACTGATTAATAAATCATTGGCTTGTCTCCCTTTCACATACTAAGTTCACTGGTTTCAAAAGAATTTGAATAAAGAATTTGGTTTCAAGTCAGGGCTTTCCCCAGCCCTTTAAGACGCTGCTGTGATGCCTTCATCTCAGAAAGTGACCTGCCGCCACGCCTTAATGTAGCCGATATGACTCAAATTAGTTGCCTCGATGCCTTAATCGGATCAACATTTCAAGTTTTCCCATGGCTTACTTAGAAAAGCTGATTACCTTTACCGTTCCCTTAATTAATCCCTAACTAACAACTGATGACTCATTTTCACCTTCGGGGCAATCAAGATATACACAAAAAGAAATTCAACCGACATTTAAAAAAAATCGGGATGCGGGAAAATCACCCATCCTTCCCGCGCCCATCCCCCTCAAACGCAAAAATGCCACCACTCCTTAAAAAAGTCTTGGGGAAAGCCGTGCAAGTACAGAAGAAATTCAACCATAAATTAATGACAAAGTCACAGGCATGATTCAGGGGCATATTTCTGATTTAGAGATGATGGACTTTATGTAAACAATAGCGCATATTTCATGATATTGTTGAAAACTAATAAAACAGTAAAAAAAAAAAAGACCAAGTCTGAGAAGCATTCATTCGAGAAGTGTTGAAAAATGTCTAAGTCCGAGAAGCGTTGAAAAATGTCGAAGTCCGAGAAGCATTGAAAAAAAACACCCGAGAAACGTTGAAATAGCTCTAAGTCCAAGAAGCAATGAAAAAGGTAAAAGAAAGACGAAGTCCGAGAAGCATTGAAATATGTCTAAGTCAGAAAAGAGATGCATTACAAATATTCTAAGATCGAGCATTAAAAACAAATTCTAAGTCCGAGCATGGATGCCTGTGTGTAAGGTATAAGGCCTTAGAAAACGTGGCCTGCTGGCAAAACTGGACTGGAAAATGAGCCATATATGATTAAGTCTGTGAACTTGATGTATTTGATTTAAATCATCATTTGAGACATCCTATTTCAACTGGTTTTAAGGTTTCATTATTTTTGTACTTAACGGTTGAAATTATTCCTTGACAGAACGGCCCCAAGTATAATGCATTTTAAAACAAAACAAGAGGCCTAAGAGGGCCTAAGGACGCTCTACTGGCTAAAACGGCTCTTTGGAAATCCGGTCAAGGGATCAGGAGAAGTAGTCGGGACTAAACTTGTGTATTAAAACATTTAAAGGGTCATAACTCCGCCAAAAATCATTCAACTGGAGCACGACAATGATATACGAAACCAAGTGTCGTTGAAAGCCGAATGGTGGTTGAGGAGAACTAGTCTAGACAAAGATTGTGTATTAAAACAATGATATGCGCAACTAGGCTTGGTATTGATCATTCCTGATAAGTTTCATTGAAATCCAGCCATGGGTTCAGGAGAAATAGTGTGTACAAAGTTAGTGTATTAAAACCTTTAAAGCGCCATAACTCTGCCAAAAAACATTCAACCGGAACACAAAAATCACATGCGCAACTAGGCTTGGTATTTATCATCCACGCCAAGTTTCGCTGAAGTCTGTCCAGGAGTTTAGAAAAGACTAGTCTGGACCAAGTTTGTGTACTAAAACCTTTAAAGGGCCATGACTCCGTCCGCCAAAAATAATTCAACCGGAACGCAGCGATGTTACGCACAAAAAGACTTTCATCTAACAAGATATTGATCATCCTTGCCAAGTTTCGTTGAAATCCGGCCAGGGGATCAGCAGAACTAATCCGGACAAAGTTTGTGTATTAAAACCTTTAAAGGGCCATAACTCTGCCAAACATCTTTCAACCAGAACTCGGTGATGATATGCACAACGAGGCTTGGTACTGATCATCCCTGCAACTTATCGCTGAAATCCATCTAGGAGTTCAGAAGAGAATAGTCTTACGGACCAAGTTTGTGTATTAAAACAGTTAAAGGGCCATAACTCCGCCAAAAATCATAATACACGATATTTCAACCCAGGACGGGCTGATCAGAAATCCAGAAATAACATTTTTCTGCTTCCTGAGCCTTAATGTACCAGACCACCGTCGCAGCAATTACGCATTTAGATCATAAACGAGGAAGTAGGAGACATAATCTCTGGCTATCACATGAAACTATCCATTGCATTAACGGTTATGATTACTGTATGCCATTGGATAGTTGTTCGGGATTACCCGCGCTATTTCTACAATGTTTCAATATGTACACAGCACTGCTTACAGATTTCATTATCATATTGAAGATAATTACAAGTAAAAATAATAATTTCCAAAAGGCTTGCATAATAATTATATTATAATGGCAGTGCCTTCTTTTATCAAGTTATTAGACAAGGTTTAAAAAACCCAGATCCTAGTGGAGTACTTAGCTTTAAGCAATCACTTTAATGCCCAATTGCTTGTGTCTGGACTTATTTGAGTTATTTCTTTAAACATTCGGCCTATTTTTCATAGGATATGTACCAAATTTCGTTAGTGTGTTTTCTTTATGGACCTGATATGGTGCGAAAATGTTTGTGTCAATGTGATATACTGTTTCTGAAATGATACGGGATTTTGATTTAAATCCTATATTGGACTTGTTACATTCAATATCTTGTCTTGTTTTGCATAGGATCCTGTAGAAAAAATCTTCAATGACTCTCCTTTACCAGACAGGGTATTGGGACTAGATCATTGACTATCTTGCATGTGTTATATGACGAGGGTCGAACAATAAACAATAGGCCTACTAAGTGCTTTTTATTTGTGCAACATTTTTATATTCTTAGTGATGATTCATTAATTATAAAAGGCGTAGCTCTATATTTTCTGAAATTATAGGTACAGTAATATCGTTTCTTGCATACCGGGTAAGGTTATCCGCATTTTACACGTGTGAAAAGATAAAAGTCACGCGCATCAACAGTGACATCAATAAAGTCAACAGTTGCATGACGTCATTGTGTAAAATACATGCATTAAAAACATTAGTAGTTGGATACATCAATGCACAAAAATGTTCAGGTAGGGAATTCCAACACTCAGTATAAATATTTTAATCGTGAACTCGGTATGGATAAAAGGAATTGCCGATCTTCACGAATGATTGGATCAAACAATTACAGGGCAAAAAGGGTCACCACATGAAGGCGGAGTGTTGCACCCTACTCCAGCCAACCTAGGATCAGGCCAAATCTCAATTTATGTACATATATCTCGGTTTCATGTCTTGGCCAAAATTCACCATGATCATGATCATCATCTCACTTTCGTCTCGACAGCCGATGGGAGAGGACGTGCTTGTTATAGCAAAAGAAGACCGACGCAGAAGGCAGCACATCAGTTTTCGTTGAAGGTGTCGCGTCATGTCCCATCACATGTTTATGCTCCCCGAAAAATGTCGGGGGAGCATTTAGTCGCCACATTGTCCGTTTGTCCGTCACACTTTCTTGTCCGGAGTGTAACTTCGAAGTGGGATTGCATTGTACTTCACACAATGATAAAGGGCAACGATAATTATTGCCCTATGTCATTTCTTGTCTGGAGCCTAACTTTGTAATTTTATGCAATGAAACTTCGTATACATGGTAGAGGGTAATGAGATTTAAGTGTAGAGTGCAAGAACATTAACTCTGTATTCAATTAAATTAGAGTTATTAATGAGAGTAAGTGAAGAACGTGAGAACCATATCTTAATTTAAATTAGAGTTATTGCCCTTGTTAATATTATACTTATACTTCTTGTCTGGAGCATAACTGGAAATCTACTAATGGGACTGCAATGCAACTTCACACACTAATAGATGGCAATGAGAGGAAGTGCAGAAAACAAGAACCATAACTCTATCTTCATTCAAATTAAGAGTTATTCAATTTCATGTCCAGGCCTTAAGTGTGCAATGAATGATTGGATCAAACAATTACAGTGCAAAAAGGTTCACCACATGAAGGCGGAGTGTCGCATCCTACTCCAGCCAAGATCAAGGTCTCAGCAAAGGTCAAACTTGTGTCCAGCTATAACTCGAAGCAATTTGAAAGAAAGGTTTACTACATGGTGATGGGGATCTACAACTCCCGCCAATCTTGGGTCAAGGTTGCAGCGAAGGTCAAAACTCAATTTATGTACATATGTCTGGGCCAAAATACATCATCATGATGATCGTCATCCTCTCATCTCACTTTCGTCTCGACAGCCGATGGGAGATGACGTGCTTTTCACACCTCGAAGAGCATAGCAGAAGACCGATGCAGAGGGCAGAACGCCAGTTTTTCGTTGAAGAAACTATATAGGTTTTCCTTTGTGGTGTCGCATCATGTCCCATCACATTTTTATGCTCCCCGAAAATTTTCGGGGGAGCATTTAGTCGCCGCATTGTCCGTTTGTCCGTCACACTTTCTTGTCCGGAGGGTAACTTCGAAAGTACTGAATAATACGAGATTGCATTGTACTTCACACAATGATAGAGGGCAATGGGAGGGAGTGAAAGAACTGTACCTCTGTCTTCAGTTAACCTAGAGTTATTGCCCTTTGTTATTTTATACTTACCATTCTTGTCCAGAGCATAACTCCGAAAGTATTGCATTGAAACTTCACACAATGGAAGAGGGCAATGAGCGAATGTACAGAGCACAAGAACCGTAACTCTGTCTTCATTCAAATTAGAGTTATTGCCTTTCGTTATTTTATACTTATAATTCTTGTCCGGGGCATAACTTCAAAAGTTATTATGGAACTGCATTGAAACTTCACACATGATAGAGGGCAATCGGAGGACGTGCAGAGCGCAAGGACTGTAACTGTCTTCATTCAAACTAGAGTTATCGTCCTATGTCATTTTATACTTAGAATTCTTGTCTGGAGCCTTACTTTATAACTACTTAAGGGACTAAATCTAAACTTCACACAATGTTACACAATAATGGAAAGTACAGAGTGCAAGAACAATAACTCCGTATTCTTTTAAATTACAGTTATTGCCCTTTGTAATTTTATGCAATGAAACTTATAAATGATAGAGGGTAATGAGATTTAAGTGCAGAGTACAAGAGCATTAATTCTGTCTTCAATTAAATTAGAGTTATTGCCCTTTGTATTTTTATAATTATAATACTTGTCTGAAGCATAACTTCAAAAACCATGAATGAGACTGTAATGAAACTTAACGCTGTAATAGAGGACAATGAGAGTAAGTGCAGAACGTGAAAACCATAACTCTACCATAATTTAAGTTAGAGTTATTGCCATTGGTAATTTTATGCTTATAATTCTTGTCTGGAGCATAACTGGAAACCTGCTAAATGGAACTGCAATGAAACTTCACACAATAATAGAGGGCACTGAGAGAAAGTGCAGAACACAAGAACCATAACTCTATCTTCATTCAAATTAGAGTTATTCCCGTGGTAATTTTATACTTATAATTAATTTCCGGAGTATGACTCGAAAACTACTAATGGGACTGCAATGAAGCTACACAATGATAAAGGACAATGCAAGGGTGTGCAGAACATAAGAACGATAGCTCTAGTTTCAGTTATATTATATTGCCCTTTGTAATACAAAGCTGTCAATTCAGGGAGCTGATATTCTTGTTACTGATCTCGGAAATCACTTTCCAGAATTACATGAACTTTCACAAAAGAAACAAGAAAAACTTGATGCAAAGCATCAATTCGGCGCCAAAATTTTGAAGAATTAAAACATACGTTATTAAATAACAGTACACGTGTTTATCAGTTATTTTAACTATCTTATCATCAGTACTAAACCTTGGTATATTTAGTGGTCATGGACATAATATTAACAAACGTTGCTATGTTGACTTGGTTAAATGTATTTTGAATTAACTAGGTCATTCAGACAATTTTCCAAACGGTTTCGTTGCAGGACTTTCCTTAAAATGTGTTAAATGAATTGACTGCATTAGGTTTAAATAAATAGTTTATGGAAAGATAAGGTGATGAATGCCGAGTGATTACAAAGTCGTTGTTGAAACATTTGGAGAGAAAGCTAAGTAAGCCAAGAATTAATGGACAATGCACTTCACATATCTGTTTGAATTTTTAACGTCGTTTTTATGCCATGAAGGGCCAACAGACGATCAGTTTTAGACTAATTGTTTTTGTTTTGTTATTAAACCTAGTACTGTATCACATGAACCATCTATACAGGTAACTGATAATCTACTCATTTGAATTAGTGGCTGGAGACGAGGGACAATAAGACACAATGTTGCATGTCAATCATTATAAAGGGTGTACGCTATAGAAATAGTGTCATGTTTAAAGACAACATGGTACTGTCTGAGGATCCAACTGACCTCTGAATTCAAAGCCCAGTGCGCTACTAACAGTGGTAATGCCGACTTTTTCAGTTTTGACCAGAAAACCTACTTATGTGCAAAAAGGCTTTTTTATGATATTCACAGAAGTTCAGCGAGATTTTAACCTGACTAGGGTATGTCTCTCCCTGCACAGGAGACCAACGGCTTTACATCAGTAGGGAAGAATGACATACTTTCACAGTAAATTTAACTATCTTACACGAATAGTTCTAGATCTAAGGGAATGCGTTATCAATTCTCGAGACGTGAACCTCCGGGAGTCGAACCACAGACTTCTATATCCAGAGGCAAGTAAGCTAACCACTCTGAATCGCATCTTTTTTTACCGCACAGTAACATTATGGTCCATTATGAAAACATATAACTACTAGTATATAGAACAACACCAGGTCTAGAGTGACTAAACGATGGTTAGGCCTAAGATGTTACTCACACTGACAGGGGTAAGAACAGCCTCCTTCCCGAGATCCCAATAATGTGACTGGCGTGTTTAGGTAGGGGAAGTTCAAAAGGTATTTTTACCCTATGTTGCATATTTTTGGGCGCTTCGACCTTTTATTCAAAAATGGTTTTAATGAGTAGGGCAAACCGAAATTAAGACATTCTGAAACTATTGAGGCTAACTGAAGTTATATTTGAGATTTCTTATTTTTTTGCTGTCCCAGCAACACGGCAGATGTACACCCGAAAGAGGCTAATGCATGATATAGACAGATAGATAGGAATTTACATACAAAAAGCCTCATCTGAACTGATGGCTGTAAAATATTTATTTTTTAACCGAATTTCCAAACTAATGTGTTTTTATTTACCACTAAAATTGCCAGTACCAATTATATATAATTTATTTACATTTTGTTAAAATTACTCACTCACATAGCTGAAAAACCTTTAGCTTAAACAAACGCCGGAAATAATAGCACATTTGTCGGGTTTAGACTCCACCATAATGTACAGAATTTGTATTTTTTTATTTTTGGCTGAACTGCGTAGCAAATCCAGGCTTACAGTTTGGCGATTTCCATGTGTCTTTCCGTCTATCCATCCGTCCGTCCGTCCGTCCGTCTACGAGTTTTGAAGTTTTCGTTTTTTCCTCATTTCTCAAAAATGAATTGTCGAAAAGCTTTGAAACTTGACACTTGTTCAACATCATTACAAATGTTATATGAAAATAACCCTAACTATGTCATGTATTTTACCTGGACTACCCCACTTTTCACACAGATTTTTCACTTAAAATGTTAAATTCGCAATCCGGCTTTCGCGCCACTATTGGTGCTTCATCCCCTTTTTTTAGTTGTTACTTTTAACAAAGTTTGAGGTTTCCACTGGACCCTATCCAGTGTATCCGGTTTGGTCTGATGCTACGGAGTAGTTCAAATTTAAAGGTGATGAAAACACCGTTTGGAAACTTTACCTGTCTTCTGCTTCAATCGATCTATGCTTTTCACTGTCCAATCAATTCGCTATTTTTGTTTTTCTACCACCGACAGAAACATTAGGGTCAAATAGGACACTCAGTTTCTTAAAATGTAGATGTAGAAACTAATAAGTATCTTGAGCACTGCTAGTGCTAAACGTCAAGAACAGTGAAACAAACCAACGTCTTTTCTACATAGCATTTGATGAATTTGGTGCATTTTCAGAATATATTGATGAAAAACGTCGGACCCCGTGTCCTCCACTCCCAGACATACTCAACTAAATATTGAACTAATATTCGGAAAGTGGACCACCATTTATTAAATGTCAAGTAGGAAACAACAAATTCCTATGTTTTAAAATCATTGTACTTTTCTCAAAGAGCGTCTGCCTTGCATTCGGGAGGTCGTGGGTTCGAGTCTCCAGATACTTTAAAAATGGTACACTTGCCTGACGAGCAAATAATGGGGTAGTGCTACGACTGATTGACCAGTGTCAGAATAATGTGACTGGGGGTATCATGTCTACTACGGTGTGGTATTCCAGTGTGGCAGCACTATAAAGAAACCATTGAGTTCGCTGCTTCAAGTAGACATATCATCACATCACACACAAACACACAGATAAAAGTCCAGACTCAATTGTGCCTATAATCGTCGTGTACGACGCCTGTCGTAGGCGGACGGATTATAATCCTTAGAAATACACACACACACACACACACACACACACACACACACATTGAAATTTGTTGGGGTGTGATGTCACGATTCATAAGACACGTACAGGTAGATTTGACCAGACGTGAGAATCATGGCTCTTATGGTGGTATGTACCTACCATGGTATAGGTACACGCCATAAGAGCTACGATTCTCGCAGATAGACTTGCACATACCGTTGCATACATACGCAGCGGCACAATCAAACATGAACTGTGCTCGCCCTATAGGTTTAACCTATTTCATATTATAGTTAATGACCTGAACAACCTGATTAAATAAACTGGAGAGAAGTTGATTAATACCAGGATGCTACACATGAAGTTTCATTTAAATCAGACTGTTTGTTTCTTTAAGGTTATACATAAGTTAATTTTATAACGTAGTAAATGACATGATCCACCCAATTTGAACAAACTTGAAAGGTAAATGCTAAGATGCTTAACATAATGTTTCATGAAAATTTCAGTGTTGGTTACTGAGAAGAAGACAGATGGATGACAGCCTATGGTAGAGCTGATCTTGCACAAGCCAGTTCAGCTTAGAAAACAATATAAAATGCAGTGTCCAATCTAGGATCTAAAAAGCAGGGGGATTTTCCCCCCTTCCTCTAAAAATGTGGGGGGATTTTCAAAAGTAAAGGGGGATGGGTTCAAACAAATCTATTACACCCTTTTCATAACACCATTTCGACTGGAAGTCGCATAATTTTGAATATTTTTGATTCCGAGTCTGCGCTCATAAATCTACTTTCGTTTTCAATACATTTGTCTGCATTTGACAGTCAAAATGAAGCATTACAAAATTAGCGATTTCCCGTAAACGAAATTTAAATGCCAAAACTTTCCGATATATCATCGTATTTTCTCATTTCTTAGCAACATTTAATGTAATTTGCCAATAATAATTAATCAAAACGATTTAAAAACGAGAACAATGTGAAAACATTTGAAACGCAGATATTACGATCGATAAATTTCGTTAAATTTTTCTAAAATTCGTATTACGCATTTAACCATTTGATTTTATAAGGGAGATAAGCACGCGGGAGACATCGTTTTAATGAAATGATTTTGTATAATTTTTGAATTATTGGTGCATCATTTCTTACAGAAATTCAAGAAATCGCTAAGCAGTTTTATCTCTTGTGTTTTATATCTTATTCTGGTGCGTTTTATAGCATGCTTTAAATGCCATTTAAACATTTTCAATTACAATCCAAACATACTCAACTATCAGTCCTTTTGATTCCCCATGCCTAAGGTCAAAGTACTACCACAGTATGTCCGGCGCCCTTCCCTTTGAGGGCGCCGAACAATAATGCCACTTGCAAGTAGCACAACTCAGCAACACAATCATATTGGCATGGTTATGTAGCTTTTGTATTTAGGCAAACTGTGTAAAAAATGTGAACAACGTATAAGCTGATATTTGTAATGAATCAATAAAATATTATTTTTATTCGGTAATAATATAATATTATCGGGTTTGGTTTAAACTTGGTTTAAGTTTTCATTATTATGCAAATATTCACGACATGGGAGAGGCGTGTTGGGATATTCAACGAATTAAGGAACACATGAAACACTTACATATTTAGATATCTGCTCTAATTCGATTTCGACTGTACACGATACAATATGAGTTTCTGTTTTCCAATTAGTTTTGCCGATACAAACGTGAGAGTCGAATTGTCAGCGATTTTAGTTACAGCAGCTTTACTTTCGCTTCTTGAGCAATTCTAGCATTAGGCAACATTAGATTAGAGGACGTTCATCAAAAGCTGATTGACGATCAGCTTGCTACGGATTGCATTTGTATAAGCTAAAAGCAGAGTATGGCAAGCGATATAATTTTGATTTAAATATTTTTTTCGGAATATCTATTTATTTGGAATATCATAAAGATCAATGCATTTTACAGTTAATTGGTATTTAATGGCTGAACGCACGATGCGTTAAGAGATAATATTGATGTTTTGATTAAATTCAAAAGTGAAGTTAATTGCAAATAATCATTATTATGAACTTTATTCCACGGCGACTATGATTTTTGTTAGTGTATTGTGTCGGGAGATTGATATAAACACTAATGCTTTCCTGCAAACGCGATGGTTATGGTATTTATAAGATAAAATATGTTGATCAATTAATTTGTATTTTGCATACAGTCGTGTTTATCTTGAAGCAGTATAATAGGAGTGTGTATTATCTCACGGCAAGTCAGACTCGATAGAGACTTAATAGTCATTATGGAAAAAACTACTTTAAAGTGTTACTGATATAAACAGTTGTTAAGTTATAAATTAACTGAGATAATTTAGATTTTAAGATTGCTAAAAGGGACTTAAATTATACACTTAAAATGAATTAAATGTTCAACGGATCGATAATGTTATATTCGAAAACACTTGCAAACAGACAATTGAAGCTAAAAAGGTATACATATATTTTTTTTTAAAAAGATAATGCCAAATAGCTTATTAAGTGTTTTATAAATTGATGAATGTTCGAACTATTGTAGAGCTTACACGAACATATTTCAGTTTCTATTGAGAATAATTGTAAACATAAAACTGTAAAATAGATTATGAACAACCGTAGTAATATATAATTACAATGTTATGAAAGTTACAGCTGACGTTTGTGGATTTCTAAGGATACATTTCAGCGTCTTAAATACCAGTGTATATACCATATGCTACTTTGTAACGTAAAAGCAAGTGTTAGAACGTTTAAGAAAGTATGAAGCTTACTAATATATCAGCATCTGAATGTAACGGAACTTATGACGGAAACTACTACAATGCGTCTTCTGGCGAGATGTATGTCGAAGAATGTCTTGGGATAAAGGTCTGCATGTCCGCATCCGCTTGCACGAATTTTATAGCGGAGCACGTGCGCCCGAATATTACAGAATGGGTTGTGATTGCCGTATACATTATCATATTCTGTGTGGGGTTAATTGGAAATGGTTTGGTGTGTTATGTGGTCATTAGAATGTCTCACATGAGGACAGTGATAAATATATTCATTGTCAACTTGGCGGTTGCTGATTTCCTGGTCATACTAATCTGCCTGCCTCCGTCAATACTCGCCGACACCACCGAGTCATGGTACATGGGTGACGTAATGTGTAAAATAGTGCCATTTCTACAGGTAAGTTCAAAAGCTTTCATTTGAGATGTATTAAGACACCCCTTGTCACGTTTACTACTGTACGAGCAATCTGAAAATAACAGAAGTATACACAATTATCAGTTATATGAAATGCATATAAAGTCTGACAAAGATACATTTATTTGAATAATACAACTACCATGAGTTAAAAAAAAGAAATGAAAACAAAGTCAAAAGTTTTTTTTATCTAAATGATAAAACCTCGGACATACTAAGACATCGTGCTAATTTTATTATTCCTCTGACAAAAATTGTAATATTTAATGGCAGCTTACATTTTACATATTGGTAAGTAGAGGATCTTACATGAGTGCCTGTTTAATATTGAATTTATTAAACGAGTTATATACAATTATTTGATGTGAGGCTGTGCCGAGTTTCATATCCAACTAATCTAGCGAGTTTAAAGGTGAATGGCAACCCTTTTTGTAGTATTATCAATTAACAAATTTAACTCTTGAACATTATATGAACATTTCTTGATAGTCCCGGAGAGAAACATATATTTGAAAAAAAACGCTACTAAACTGTATGTAAAAATAGGTATTGTTTGCATGACGTAGATACTACTTTTACCTCTGTGTGACTGTACGGGCAAATGAGATAAATCTGAAGTGTATAGCTGCACAACTATTGCCAGCTAATAGATAAATACATTTACTGTTCAAAGTTTTCTACGTCATCAAATAAAATATTATTCCCGCTTTTCACATATATTGCAATGTGTGAATTGTAAATATCTATTGTTGTGTATTGATTTCGATTTAAATAAACATAAACATGTTCATGAAACAAAACACGACCGGAGAACTTTAATAAATTCAATGTTATATAAGCACGAGTGTAAGATTCTATTAATAAATCACTTACAAAATAAACTCAAAAGGAGCATTTATTGTAGCTGCTGTCGTATTCATGGTGGTAGTGTTTTAAGGTTGATAGTCCCTCTACCGTATGAGTCAACGAGAACTCGGCATCTTCGTCGTAAATGCTGTTGTATGATTTTTCGGTCTTCTCCGTATGACACCGAACAACCTCGTCGATTTCCGTAATCCTGTATTTTAAACGGTTACGGAAATCGACGAGGCAATTCCGATCTACATGGAGCTGAATGGAAAAGTCGGCGTTCTCGGTATAGGTCTTGGCACTTCTACTCGCAGGTCATGTGATAAAAACGTAAATACCGCTTGAATGAATTCAACATAATTTATATTAAAGCAAATGTTTAGAATGGGTCAAAGCAGTTAAATAATATTTGTTTTATATAATCAAATTATCATAACCCGTGTAGTGTTTCAAATATACAATTAGCTTAAATGGGATAAACAATAATCTTGCTTTATTATTCACTTATCATTATTTTGAATACAGAATAATGCCATGTTGATATAGTGAACGTTTAACCCGATAGAGTTCATAATAACACTTCTTTACATGTCAGAATTATAACGATAATCGACACGTAATTTATCATTAACGACTGATGTTATTTTACTTTATTAGACAACATTATTATACAATTTAAATGATTTATTTTTAAATATATACCAGATTAAAACAAGATTTTCAAAATCTTTGGAAATAATGAAATTTCAGCGTTTTTTAAACGTTGAGTAAAAGAACAAAAGACAGGTCTGGTTTGTTTTGATGCGTGAACATTTATAAAACAGACTTCCTTTAAACATTTTTTTTTAAATCGCGGGTTTGGTGCATAACCATTGTATCTTGTTCTTTATATATATGTAGTTACAATAATGTTGTACCAAGCCCTCGAAATAACGTTACATACCCTATATAAACTACGTTATATAAAGTTACAATTTTACATCAACCGAGTGTTCACTATGCAACCCAAACATACCCTCAGTTATGTGCGCAGTGGCATTTATTACATGTATCTCAATAAAACGTCTTTCAATACAACGTTACACCTTTTACATTAAATTTATACTTTAAATTAATGGTGGAAAACGCATTGTGGTGTAAAGGTTTATTTATTAAAGAGATAAGTTTTTTGAGATAAAACACAAGTCAAATTGAATACATTAATAAATACGTGCTGATGATTTCTTGGGAATAGGGATTTGTGATACAATAACCCCTTACGGATGATATTCAGACCTTCGATTTGATAGTGTAGACGAGAAAACTATTTTAGAGCTGAAAATAATAGGTATTAATGTGTTCGTATTTGAGAGAACCGTGATTCTTGATAACTGAAACCCCCTACGGACAAGATTCTTAAGTTCAAAAGAAATAAAAGAACCACATTGTAATTACTTTTTCTTGAATAAAACATGTTGCTAATGTAATAAGGTACTTATTGTATTTATAAGTAATATAATGATATTTTTGGTATTTTACGTGTAGGCGTATTTGATCGAGTTTACGCAATGAAAAACATTTTAAAAAGAAGTAAATGGCCACTGGAATATGTAACATACTGACTATTTAGTGAGTTTTCATTATACACACGTATTACCAATTGAGACAGTGAAACAATCGAAAAGGAAATGTAACACAATGCATAAAAAACAGATTTTTTTTAAACAACATTTAAACTAAAGTATAAGAAACCACAAACATGACAGGGTTGACAATAGGGTACCGGCTTGTGACGGTCAGGTAGGGGTATAAACAGAGTGACTATACCACATGACCTGTGACGTCATTATTGCTAATTCTTGAAGAAAACAATTGTAAACATTCGCCCACATTGAAAGCTTCAGAGTGCGATAAGATTTTTATTTCTTAACCAGTTTCTACCAAAGAAAGCGCATTCGAACGCAAAAAATGTACGCTACCCTCGACTGATATTCTTTTTGTGTGAAAGTTGGTACTTTTGGAAAACACTTTGGAAAACTTCTGAAAATGCACCAGAACAAATTTGCTAATCCTTGAAGCGTACTTTAATTGTGCGCATATTATGAACAAAATCCATGGATATACCCCGTTTTTATCACGAAAACTTCCACAATATTATTTCACATCAGGTAAACGAAAGGGTTTTGGGTCAAAGAACCAGTTCGCAAGAATTAATGAATTTTTCAATTATGCTAATCCGTGAAGTCGATTATTTTATGCTAAACCGTGAAGTCATTTGTGTTGTCAATTATCTAAAACTTTATAAAACCTATGTTTTCTGGACAGAAACGTAGTCCATGAGTCTACAATTGTTTTGATGATTTACGGAAATTAGCGAACCAGTCTCGCATTTTATTACGGAAATATACGAGGTTTTAATCGTTATATAGTAGTACGTACAATAGTAATTTATCGTATTGGTCCGGAAATCGTTTACGGAAATAGACGAGGTTTACCGAACGTTTAGGTGTTTCTTGAAAAGAAGGAATTGTCCGCCATTTTGGTGTGTGGAAGTTTGGATACATTGTGGAGTTTGGATACATTCAGGTTCGTATTTGGAGATGAATCTATAATTTATTTGTTCATTTAGTATTTATTTTATTGCTACTGTAGTGGAAATGTTCAACAATATAACAATATAATTCTAAGATGAAAATTATATCATCTGATTGCAGATTGGGCGCATTAGGCGCAGTCGGTAGCGTGGCGGATTTGTAACTGGAGTCCCCGGGTTCAATCCTCTGTGGTGCCATTGAGTTTTATCCGTGTGTTCTTGGGCAAGACACTTTCCCTTAGCCTCGTCCGTGGGATGGGCTCCAGCGTTCCTTTTTTTGGTATTTTGGGAATGGGGGCGGGGTCCCTCCAGTTGGGAAAATTATTTCGTGAAATTTTATTGTGGAATATAATTTTATTTAGAAACTTAATAGATATCTTCTTCTTTTCTGCGTGTGTCATATTATGTATGTTTTAAAAACAAACTTTTAACTTTGGGATCGTTTTTTATGTAATTGGGGGAAGAAACATACTATTTTGCATTGTGAATGGTGCCGATATTTGGCCCCAAAAAACAGCCAAAAAAGGAACACTGGAGACGAAAACCGGACTGTCCCGTGTATCGGTCTATCCTCTGATCACGTTAAAGAACCATAGGAATCTATTCCATTATAAGAGTAGGCCACGGTTCCCGGATTACTATGTATCCCTCCCCTCTCTCTGGTGCGGCTGTAATTAACCTACGAGTATGGTGTATTGATTAGCCGTTCAACAACAGTCAATTCAATTATAGCTGAAATATTGTTATGTGAATGGATGTATTGCCTATTGGCAGCAATACCCATGCAATATATGAAAAAAAATGATAATGTTTTTGTTGTTAACACTTCTAGTTAGCGTCTTATGGTTTTAATGGTCAGTAAGCTCCGTTACACTTAAGTAGACGAATACTATGGTATGTCAGGCACTTCCTCCAGTGGAATCAACGTAAAGATCACTGTTACTAAACATAGAAAAATGGTTTCCGCTCAATAACTTCAGTTAGAACTGATATATTGGCCTGAAAAATATGTGTACGTAGCTTATATGAAAAGCAAGTTTTAGATTGCAGTTGGGGTCAAGGTCAAGGTCACTGTTACTAAAAATAGAAGAAAAAAAGTCCGCTCAATTACTTTAATTAGGAATGAGATACTGGAATGAAACTATATGGGTAGGTAGCTTATATGGAATGGAAGCTTTGGATTGCATAGGCAAAACTACCCTCTTCAAAAAAAGCATTCGCATATATAACGTTTACGTTATATCTTTTCTTTATTATCGCTATTTTGTCCGTCGTCAGACTTCGTCTGTCGCTGTTGTCTCCCGTCGTCATCGTAAACATTTAAACAACATCTCTGAAACCACTGGGCGGAATTTCATAACACTTCACATGAACGATTTCTAGGTGGTTATCTCTCAATGTTATTCAAAATCTGGCAATCAACCCAGGACTCGGGTTGTCATGCCAACATAAGGAAAATATAGGAAATGGAAATATAGTCCTGCAGTTTTATATTCGAGAAAAGTCCATTATAAACCCTTACTAAACATAATAATGCTGAAGCGACCTTCTACCAAGATTGTTCAAGTCGATCCGTCAAAAAACATCGCCGTTAGGGCGGTGCATATTTTCCATATATGGCTATATTATTATAGAAAACTTCAAACATCTCGTCTAAAACCATTGTCGACGTAAATTTATAGAAATGGTGATTTGTAACCAATTACCAATATTGTTCAAACTTGGTTGATTCACTAAAATCTATGACCGCCAGGGACGAGGCTTGTTTTTCCTATATGGCTATATAGCAAATACTTTTTAAAAAATAATAATTTTCTCGTGTAAAGCCACTTAAAGTCAGATTTTAAAATAATTTTATATAAATGGCGTTTTCGTGACCCTCTTCCAAATTTGTTCTAACCGTTTCCTTTATGGCTATTTAGAAAAATCTTTACAAATATATTAAAATATCTTCTCGTCTAAAATCGCTGGCCAGATTTCAAAATATATTCATGTAAATGGTATCAGGGTGTCTTTTATCCAGTAGTGCGATTACATGCCCTATCTTTCTAAAATGGAGAGAGCTGTAACTAATGTTGTTATAACTTGTAGTTCAATCCATTTCCGTATGTTTTATATAAATATGTATTATCATATGATGTTCATTCTCTGTAACATAAGTAATACAATATGTTTAAACTAAACTAAAAGTAGTAAATGTCCATTATAATTCTTTCATTAAAATGCTTTCATTCTTTGCATAGGATTTGAATGAAGATGTAGATAATTGACAGCAAAAAATTACTTCTCGATTTAGCATAAAAATCGACTTCACGGATTAGCATAATTGAAAAGTTCATTAATTCCGGCGAACTGGTTCTTAAGCCCAAAACCCTTTCGCTTACCTGATGTGAAATAATATTGTGGAAGTTTTCGTGATAAAAACGGGGCATATGCATGGAATTTGTTCATAATACGCTTCAAGGATTAGCAAATTTGTTCTGGTGCATTTTCAGAAGTTTTCCAAAGTGTTTTCCAAAAGTACCAACTTTCACAAAAAAAAAAATATCAATCCAGGGTAGCGTACATTTTTTGCGTTCGAATACGCTTTCTTTGGTAGAAACTGGTTAAGAAATAAAAATCTTATCGCACTCTGAAGCTTTCAATGTGGGCGAATGTTTACAATTGTTTTCTTCAAGAATTAGCAATAATGACGTCATAGGTCATGTGGTATAGTCACCCTGATAAACCAGGTTCTACGGTGCACCAACCTCCCGCATACCCTATCGTCATCCCAATAAAACGGGACAGTTTAAATAACGAAATTACCGCCAGGCTATATCCTCTAACAAACTGATGTTGCGATGTTACCGTTCTCAACTATACTACACGCTCTAGAAAAATGAATAAGTTGAAAAATATATACCCCATAAGAAAGTGCTCTGAAAACATCCCCCGTCTAAGTGTAAATAATTAACAATGTCCAAAATTAAAATCATCTCTCTTGCCATATAAATTTTGCGTGACATTTCAACATTTTCAACCGAGAGATGTAAATCGACAAAATAAACGACAATATCAGAAATATAAGCTTTGTTGAAATGAAGCTTTTAAGGATTGATAGTATTAACCACAGTAGGAAATAAAGGATTGTCAATGGTATAGCATCCTGATACCGATAAGTCTTATCACAGACTTCCAGGGGCGTAGCAAGGGTAAATTTAATTTGCAGGCCCAGTTATCATTTGATCACCAAAGGTGGACGTTAATTAGGGGGTCCGAGGTCATGGTCTCCCGTCATTAACAAGTGTCAACTCACTTAAATTACTTAAAACACTAACCCGCCAAATAATGACAAAATTACACAACAAAACCGTTTATCAAAACTCTGTCCAGGTGTTCAGGTCATATAATAATGTATATGTATAAAATATAGATTTTTTCGCGGATTCTTAAAATACCCGTGATTGAATACGTGTAAAATGAATTATGAGTTGGTAACTCTTAATTCGATGCTCCAGTTTTGGGGTATGGCCTCTCTGGTTAAACCGTTTATTTTGTGTCTATAGAGTTTGGACTCTCAAATTAGGTAAGTTATATATATACCTCGTCGTCAGTAGGCTTACAAACATTGTACATATTTTGTAACATTTGACTGTTGTTGGCGGGATAGTTACTTTGAGCTTCAGTACACTTTACATTTCAAGTTGACTTCTTTTTTATCTTATGTAGAGGCCATAAAATTATAAAAGAGAAGAAAGCGACAACTGTGAGGAAAAATAATAACTGAAAAACACATAAAAATGAACATACGACGTGGAAAACAAAAAAAAAGGGATGACTCCCTGAATTGCAAGACATACCGTCGTACGCGTTTGTTTGTACTAGCTCACGCGTCTATAGCTCAGTTGGTTATGTGGATTTTTTTTTATATCTAGAACACAATTAGAGCAATCTAAAACAAGTAACAAAAGAAGGCGATTCCACGATTTTCACAAACAAATATGTTGTTTTAATGGAATATGCTCCAAGCTACGATACAATACAGGCATTGTCCTTATACATTCGATTCTCCGATATGAGATAGGTGTGTCAGTATCCCACGGCTGTACGAGGCGTTCGACTACTGTGACCATGACAACTCTGTGTAGCGTTTCCTTTAACGTCATTATACACAGGATATCTGTCGGTTAAACCGGAAGTTGCTGATCTGCCCAGGGGTGAACAAGTCGTTTTTTTATAGATATATTCAGGAGTTTTGCTGATCTGCCCGACGGTGAACAAGTCTTTTTTCACAGATATATTCAGGAGTGTTAAGAAAGCACGTTTTTAATATAAATCGAACTTCCGTTTTAGTCGACTGCTCGTACAGGCCCAGTTATCATGTAATCACCAAAGGTGCAAGTTTATTAGGGGGTCCGACGTCATTGTCCCCCATCGTTATGTTTTAAACTATTCAAAATCCTGCATTTTGGAATAAATTTGCAATCAATATTACCTGTAAGGTAATAATTGTAATGTCATTATTGTTTCTCAATGCGGAAAATAAACTAGACCAGTACAACAAAATGTTAACACCGAAATTGTTGTTTTCTTTCCATTTATTATCGACCTTTTCTGTATTTTCGTAGACACATGAACTCTAATACGTTTCAGAAACGGTAATTAAACAAAAGGTTATCGACACATAATTTGTACACGTTTTAATAAAACATAAATATATCGTTTACTGTCGCAGCAACCGGTATGGTATAGTGCATAGTTTAAAAACAAGAGCATCAAGAATTGCAGGGCAATCCATAGTCCCACACCGGCCCAGACAAACATTTTCCAGATCAAGATCAAGGTCAAGGTGACAATGACCTTATTTTGGTACGCGAGACACCGCTATCCCAAGATGTATATCATATCGCATTCTCGGTTTGATGGTCACTATTTGTACGACATGTGCATATACAGGACCAATGTGACAAACATGTATGTACAATCCTTAGGCAAACACACTGATTCAACATTGTGGTTTTATTTTGAACACGTTCCGTACATCTCATTAAGAAATGACAGCAGTTTTGTATAAAACATTGATGTGAATGTAACACTAGCTACCTGTGAGACTTTCGCATCTGTTTGATGCGACCATTGTAATATAACATTGCTGCAAGATCGCCGTCTTCCAGTTTTATACCTACTTGTATTGCTATGAAAGAGAGCGTTCGCCATATACTCTTGCAGATTTCATCAAAGTCAGGCGCGTAGCTACGCGTAGGCCCTATAGGCCCGGGCCTGCAAATGAATGTTGAACATTTTATCTCATTTCAGTTTTATAATAAATAATATCAAACAAAACAATAGTATATTTTCAATACAGTGTATTGTTATTCAAATATGCCACCCATTTCTATATCAACAAAACAGTATTATATACCAACTGTTATCCGCTCTTGGAATTTCTTTTGCTGGTTTAAGGCTCATTAATTATATATACAAGAACAATGCATACATTTAAACAATTTAATAAGTTTGATAAACCCTGATTTATTCATTTAAGATATACATTTCTTTAAACGTATTTATTTATATATATATAATACAGGTGTGTATACGTATCACTTCCGTTAAAATACATATAAACTGAATAACCAGAACAGTAGGAATGGTTTATGAACACAAACACTAATATACTGTCCAATCGTTCTCGAGCATAACATTTCGAAAGACGTAAAACCCTTCATAACTATCGGATTATTATATATTACTCAACCAATAGTAATGATTATCATACTGTTTTTATATCTATTTCATTTAAAAGTAAAACAGCAAAAAAGGTGTGCACCCGCCTATTCCTAATTATTTTACATTGAAAATACACATTTTGTGGTTGACTAACACTCGCCATATCATGTGTTAAGCGTCTATAAAATAATAATTCTCTTTAATGGTCATAAACACATTTTTCCTCTTACAAATAACTCTTAACATGTTAATTTGTACAATTTAAAAGTATTTTAAATGTGGTATACATTTAGATTATATCATGTAACAGTTTTGAATCGTATTAAATGTTAACTTGACAAAAACGAGAAAAACATCATTATTTCCAAACCACATTTTGAAATCATGATTTTGAAGTATGTTTCGTATAAAAGGAATGTACGTTTGAGAGGTCCTTAACGCGTGTGCAACAGCTCGGGGAACAAGGTTTGAGTAGCTGGCGGAATAAGATCAGTGCGTCTCAAGCGTGTGGCATCTCAATGCAAATTGCCTGTGAACTTGGAATTGTATTTCTTTATGGTACCAGATTGCAGACGTAAAGCGTAATTCTCACACGCACAACGTCATTTTGTTTCACAAAAAAAGGTGATATTAAACCATTTTGTAAACAAATATGTTAACAAATGAAGAAGACTGTGAAATTAACACGTTACGTTTCTATCTACCTACCTCTAAATATATTTACACTCGATATTAAGCTAAGTTTGCACTACCCACGCAATAACGAATACATGTACATATCAAAATAAAATGTGCCATAATTATTATTAGTCCCCCACCGGTCCCGGGGGAACTATAGGTTTGCACCCTGTCCGTCCGTCCTTCCGAAATGCTTGTCCGGGCCGTATTTTCAATACTATAAGACTTTGAGATACCAAACTTGTTATGTGGATACATCTTGGGAAAGCGGTGTGTCGCGTACCAAAAAAAAATTCACTGTGACCTTGACCTGTGACCTCTGTTATAGAAAATGCTTGTCCGGACCGTGTTTTCAATACTATAACACTTAGAGATACCAAACTTGGTATTTGAATACATCTTGGGATAGTGGTGTGTCGCGTACCAAAATAAGGTCATTGTGACCTTGACCTTGACCTGTGACCTCTGTCATAGAAAATGCATAGCAAATGCTTGGCCGGACCGTATTTCCAATACTATAACACATAGAGATACCAAACTTGGTATGTGAATACATCTTGGGATAGCTGTGTGTCGCGTACCAAAATAAGGTCATTGCGACCATGACCGTGACCTGTGACCTCTGTCATAGAAAATGCTTATCCGGACCGTATTTGCAATACTTTAACACTTAGAGATACCAAACTTGGTATGTGGATACATCTTGGGATAGTGGTGTGTTGCGTACCAAAATAAGGTCACTATGACCTTGACATTGACCTGTGACCTCTGTTATAGAAAATGCTTGTCCGGACCGTATTTTCAATACTGTAACATTTAAGAGATACCAAACTTGGTATGTGAATACATCTTTGGATAGCGGTGTGTCGCGTACCAAAATAAGGTCATTGACCTTGACCTGTGACTTCAGTCATTGGCAGTTATCCTTATATATATGTAGATAATTTACATTTAGCTTTCATATGGGTTGCTTAATTTACATATTCTATTCTTCATCAAAATACTGTATCCCATATGTCAAAATTATTCAATAGTTTGAGTTTAAAGAGTGAAAATAAATCATAAATATATATATTTTTTAATATTATTTCAATAAAGGGAGATAATTTAAAAAATAATTTTAAATTAATATTGTTATTTAGGTTTAAATATAGAAACATCACAACATACTTGTATATTAAAAACAATAGGCCCAAGAGGGCCTGTATCGTTCTACTGGATACCCCCGGGGCGGGGCCCAAATTTGACCCCCAGGTTCACCATTTGAACAAACTTGGTAGAGGATCCAAAAGCTGATATTAAATAAAATTAAACCTTTATCTCTTTATAGTTTCAGAGAAGATTTTTGAAGTTCTTCCTTATAACTCTATGTAAAACTGATCCAACAAAGGGGGAAAACAATTTAAAAAAATATATCAAAAAAAAAAATCAAAAAAAAAAAAAAAAAAAAAAAAAAAAAAAAAAAAAAAAAAAAAAAAAATTAGAAAAAAATTAAAAAAAAAAAAAAAAAGAAAAAATATTTAAAATCAAAAACAACATAAAATAAACAATAAATATTTTTAGTGATTTTATTTTACAAGTTTTGTTAACATGGCAACCACATTTCTTATGCGAATCTACCCAAAAGGGGAGGTGTATAACTACACCATGAGACAAAACATTCTTGCCAAGTTTGGCATTTGTAGTGCCAGCTGTTCTTGAGTTATCACGAAGACAAGCGATTTTTAGTGATTTTTTATAAGTTTTGTTACCATGGCAACCACATTTCTTATGCGAATCTACCCAAAAGTGGAGGGGCACAACTAGACCACGAGACAAACATTCCTGCTGAGTTTTGAATTTGTAGTTCCAGTTGTTCTTGAAGTATCGCGAAGACAAGCGATTTTTAGTGATTTTTTACAACTTCTGTTACCATGGCAACCACATTTCTTATCCGAATCTACCCAATACGGGAGGTGCACAACTAGACCACGAGACAAACATTCCTGCCGAGTTTTGAATTTGTAGTGCCAGTTGTTCTTGAGTTATCGCGAAGACAAGCGATTTTTAGTGTTTTTTTACATGTTTTGTTACCATGGCAACCACATTTCTTACGCGAATCTACCAAAAAGGGGAGTTGCACTATACCATGACACAAACATTCCTGCCAAGTTTCGAGTTTGTAGTGCCAGCAGTTCTTGAGTTATCGCAAAGACAAGATTTTGGGATGGACCGACCGACCGACATTTTTTTTATATGTTTTGTTACCCTGGCAACCACATTTCTTAAGCGAATCTACCCAAAAGGGGAGGTGCACAACTAGACCATGACACAAACATTCCTGCCAAGTTTCGAGTTTGTAGTGCCAGGTGTTCTTGAGTTCTCGCAAAGACAAGAAGATTTCTGGATCGACCGACCGACCGACAGATCGACATGTGCAAAGCAATATGCCCCCCTTCGGGAAGGGGGCATAATTATTATCCATATCGATCTTTGGAGGTCGCTGAGTCTGATATTTATATTATACAAATATCACTGATAAACTTTCAAATACTGCGTTTTCTTACTTTAATTTCGAATAGACGGTTCCACTACTCCAGCCTTTAAAGGCTCTGATATTATTAATCACCCTTTGGATAGGTTGTCTGCTTTTTAATTTAGTATTTTGACCGTTATTTTTGAAACGCAGGCTTCATACATAACATCTGCTCCCAAACAAATTTAGTTTAGGGAAACGCATTCTGTAAGAAACTGGGATCATTCGCCGCATTCTGTAAGTAACTGGGACCATACGCCGCTGACTGTGGAGTACATTGAATGTTTCATGTTCACGTCATATGCATATCATATATGGAATGGCGCTAAAATCTTCGTACTATTTACATTTTAAATATTAAGTTCTGCTCAACCAGGGATTAGACGGCGAGAGTTAGTAAGCATTTTTCAATACAATTCATGAGCAGTCTCGACCAAACCGGGACTGCAGTAATTTTATATTTATCATGTTCGACTATTTCCAAATTTCCCCCTTCTTACTATTTTTAAAAACATACCCTAGAAACAGGCAAAGCAGGGGAAGAATTGTATCTGACGCTGCATGTACTAGTCAACATTCCTAAGTACCCACCCTATGTCAGAAATATTCTCATTGTTTTGTGTATTTCACGCTTAATTGGAGATACGGTTAAACTGCAAATAGTTTAAATAACACTTATACAAATGGGTACTTAGGATTTAGGATATTGTAAAATACTTTGAATTAGTGCAGCTTTCGATGAATGGGTCAATTCTAAAACATCCTTACTTAAACTATTTTGACATCACATATTATACTACAAATGCGTTTGTAAAATATTTTTTCGAAATCTATAATGTTAACGCTGAATTATAGTTACTTGCATTTCAAACGATAGGTAATTTAGGATTATTCATGTTTAATTTTATTATTGACGGAACATCTGCAATAAATGAGTCAAATTTAATATTATATCCTACCAATCTTAGGAAGTTTATATCTTTAAGCGGACTTTGATTCATGTTATGAGTTTTATCAGCACATTTCACGTTTTCATATAAATGGAAGATAACTCTATAGAGAGTAACAATTTAAACAAAAACATTTTTTCTTGTACAAACTATTGGTCAAAGAAAATACTTATCACACTACTACTCTAATATATATTTAAACTAAGAAAATTAGCTGAGATACAAAAGTAAGAAATTAGGAATTTTGATCAGTGTGTAACGCGTTACTAAAATACTGCCTTGGACAGGCCTTTTCAAAATATCACTAATGATAAAAGTATTGCTACTCCGCTAGAATTAATTTTTCTACAATATATGTTAAACGAACAAAGGCATTCATAGAAACTAAAATATGATATTGAAGTCTCTAAAAACACATACTATATGAAAACGTACTAAATGTCAGGTTCCGAAGGATACACCTCGAGGTTTTGTCTAAAAGAACGAATTACAGCGTATTGAGAGAAATAACTGATGGTCAATTGACACCAAACTACAATGGTAACTGTACTCAGCAACCGCATCAGTCTGCGCCAAAACGACTGAGCTGAACCGGATTTTAAAATTCACGTAGGTTGTCTTATAATCATAATACACTTGGCAATCATGAGGCGGCTGACTGTAGAAGGACCAGCGTATAACAAACATTCTTGTTTACCGCATTAAATCCTGCCTTGTCGTTCCCGTAACGGTTTGTTCTCTTGTTCCTCTGGCTTTGGATTAAATGTTGCCTTGTCGTACCCTTAACGGTTTCTTTCTCTTGTTGATCTGGCTTCTGCCAAGTCATTGAATACTTGTTTTTTTGACTTTCTAGGCGTTTTTATAAACATATATACATGATTATTTACGTGAAATACTTATACTGCCTATTAATGATGCATTGTTAGAAAATATAACCTGGCGGGGATATCTTTATTTACACTGTCCCGTTTTATTGGGATGATAATAGAGTAAGAGTGAGTTTGAGGTTTACTCGTAAAATCTGGTTTAAACCCCCAGCGACCTTTTTGCCACCTATCGTTCCAAGATCGTAGCCCTATTGTCAACCCGTTTATGTTTGTGATGTCATATCTTGCCCTTTATTTATCTTTTAATTATTTGTTTGTCTCTGTGGTGTTTTTGGTTGACTGTGGTCCTTGCATGTTACATTACCTGTTCCACCCTTTAATCACTAAACCAAATTGCTAAGTACCTACCTAAGAATATGTCAATAATATTCTCATTGTTTTGTGTATTTTGAGCTTGATAAGAGATACGGTTAAACTGCAAAATAACCAGTTTAAATCGTCTGCTCTGATTGCATGAACTTATTTTAAAACTTTTAGGTCAATGTGTTTTCTTAGAAATAAGTTATATAGAGAATATTATGTCAGTGCCTTTTACTATCAAGTTTATTAGGCAAAGCTTAGAAAAATAAGAATGGTGAGGCTCTGCTACGCTTATCGAGGACGCCGCCATGTTACGTGCATGACGTCAGATAACGTTACGTACAATAAACGTCGAGGGATTCCGCATTGATTTGCTCTATTTTTTCAGTGCCTAATAAAGCAAAATTTAATTGGTCACCCCTTTATTAGGCAGAAAAGTGCATATCTGCATGATAAAACACAACAACTGGGTATTTTATTAATTACTTCGAATTAGTGAAGCTTTCGATGTTCCTAATTCTAAAATATGCCAGGTAAAATTATTTTGATATCATGTTTTACTAGCATTACCACTACAAATGCGTTTGCAAAAGAAATTTTTGAAATATTTAATGTTGACGATGAATTACAGTTACTTGAATTTCAAACAATATTCAATGTAAAGGGAGGTAATTTAAGATTATTCATATTTCATTTTGTTATAGACGGAGAATCTGCGATAAATGGGTCAAATTTTTATGTTTTTTTCTATTATTTTATACCAATTTTAAGAATTTTATATCTTTAAATGATCTTTGACTCATGTTATGTGTTTTATCAGCACATTTCATGTTTTCATATAAAGGGAGCGTAACTCTCAAAAGATGTAACAATTTAAACAAAAATTAAATGTTTACAAACTATGGGTCAAAGCAAAATACTTACCATATATGAATTCTAAAATAGATTAAAAATAAGAAAATTAGTTAAGATACAAAAGTTGATACTTAGACATTTTGTTCAGTGTACGTTTAACCGCGTTTTACATGGGTGATGGAAAGTCTGCTTTTACACATGGGGGAAGATAAAAGTCACGCTCATCAACAATGACGTCAATAACGCCAAAAGTTGCAATGTTTAAAAAGACAGATGGGGAATTCCAACCCTCGGTATAACTGTTTTAATCGGAACCCCAACAGAGCGTCGGTTCAGATAAAAAACAATTATACCCTCTGTTGTATCGAGTCTGTTCATGAGAGGTAATATAAGGTGCACCTCTCACGCCCCCAATCACCGACTTAAGCGATATTCTACTTTAAAGCTACACATAATGGGTTTGAAGATCCTAAGTACCATTTAGTAATAACGCTACTGATTTGTAGTCGGGACGAACGCTAGTGTGAATGTCAATAAATACTGAAAAGGGTATACCTAGGAAGCAACAAACACAGACAAAAGAGAAAATTAGCAGACTCGGTTTTATTGAGTCTGTTCATAGTCTGTTGTATAATGAATAGATCACCTTTTTCCTTCAATACACTTTCTAAAATTCTGAGTCATGTAAAGAATCAGATGCATAGCAAATGTTTGTCAAATCAGTGATGTATTACTCTTATAATAATAAGATATTTGAAGCTTGTTTTGGAAGTAGTGTGAAAATGGAAAACAGGGATCGAGTCTTTCGTTCGTGCAACTTACCACACGAATGTTCATTTTTTCTGGATATGCCATTTCCTTGCGTTTATAAAACATAAAAAACACATGATGACCTCTGAAATCACACGAACTCGCAAATAATACTTGATATACCGAAAACATTTAAAAAGACAAGACCGTCGAAAAGTACGACGGCGGGATAGAAAGTACTAGATTCTGCTGAAAAAAACAGAACCCGTTTGTGTTTGTGATGTCACATGCCTTGTTTATTAACGTTGTAATTATTGTTTGTTTTAATGCGTATGTTTTGGTTGACTGTGTTCTGTGAAAGCTACATTTCTTGTTCGACTTTGATATCTACTTGCATAATTTTAGGTATACTCTGCCCTGCAAAATAGGCACAATTGTTTTCGTTTCATGTTCTGGTGTGCTTTCGGACACTCCCAGTTCCTGTTAATAAAAGCGGCAACATAGATATAAACAGATTTTTCTTTACAAACATAGTCTAAGCCGTCTCTTCCACTGACTGTTCCAGCACTCTCTTCCTAGATGCCTAATCAATATTTGCTGTGTATTTCGTTTTTAGAGATTTCTTTGCCCAGTTATTCTATACTATTTGCATGTCGTGTACTCATAGCGGATACTTTCTTAATTCCGCGACAACAGTGATACTTCTCTTTTAGAGGGTGCCTACGGAAATATAAATCAAATTCATTAACTGTTACTGTAATAAAAGTTCGCTTACTTCTAATTAGAACAAGAAACTATCGATAACAACTGACATAGGATACTATAATGCAGGCTGCATTGAAAGTCCCGCATTATCTTTCAATAGCATACAAGCAATTGTCACACATGTTGTTACGTTTCCAATTTTAAATACATCACTTTATCATATCGTACTTCCCTACAAATATGTTATTTTTAATATACGATACAACATAGACCTATCTAGTCATATCAATCAGGATTTCGTTGCCGGGCAATACAGCATTATATTACATATTTGTCTGTGATTTGTATAGGAAATACTTTTGCTCTACTTTTTCCGTCAGTGGCGGGAACGCCAAATACTTTTGCTCTACTTTTTCCGTCAGTGGCGGGAACGCAAACGTTCCGATTGTTTTACTGACGTCGTCGTCAGATTCCGCCACTAGGGAATAACGATTACGGAAATAAACGAAGAGTTCCGGTTCCACTTGTTTTGTTTGTATGGCGTAACGTCGTCTTGGCGTTCTCGTGCAAACTGGTGTAAAAAGGCGTGACTTATTAGAAATATTATTCTAACACGACCTCCGCAGTCTTTCATATACACAAAGAAGAGAGACAGCTGTATGTTATTCTACGATAAAATACAGCTGTTCCATTAATTCCCCGCGTATATTTCATCCGTTGGAAGCGCCGCGTTACATGACGTCACTGTTAAATATACGTCACAAAGACAAACTCAATAGTAATTTTAATGAAATGTTAATTACAATAAACTTGCCATGGTCCAAAACCGTGCACGCCCCCATATAAACCCATCATATGCATCGGTAGATATAACATTAATAAGCATCTTGAACAAGCTGTGAACGTTTGACGTCATACGGCGCAAGCTATATGACGTAAGCAATGACTTACTTGTTTATCACGTGACTAGTAGTGTATTGAAACGCATAGCTTTGCATACGGGGGCGCCCAATAGAACAGCCTGTAAACATAGCAGCCTGATTACCTTGACCTCCGAGATAATATATAGTGCCCCAACAATAGCGTAAAAATGGGGTTATTGTTGTGTTAGAATCGAAATAATAAATACGTACCTGTATTTTATCGGTGAATAAAATACAGTTAGTCTTTCGGATGCGAGTAATTAAATCACTCGTGCTAACGCACTCGTGATTTAATTACTACGCATCCGAACTCCTAACTGTATTTTATTCACCGATAAAACACAGGTACTTATTTATTATTTCTTAAATAAAATATCATTTTAAATTATGTAATATATAGTTTAATAACCAGTGTTTTTGAGATAGGCCTACTGAAAATATCTCCCTCGGTAGAGAAATGGCCCCGATATAAGAACTCGCACTCCGCACTCGTTCTTATATCGGTGCCATTTCTCTGCCTTGGGAGATATTTCCCGTATCTCAAAAACACTGGTTATAAACTCTATGTATATCACAAGCGTGAAATATAGGGTGAACAAATGTCATATCACGGAAATAACCGAATGTTCATCTCAATCCATCTACCGGAGTGATACGGAAATAACCGATTACTTTACGATTATATACGATTTGTCACGGGTATTGTTTGTCGTCTGCGTTTCATTAGTAACTTCCATCCTGTTTTCGCGGAAGATTATTGTCTATAGACTCATTATCGGTGGATAAAATAACCACATATGACAATTCACCTTGATTAGAAAATTTCAAATTCAATGGAATTGATTTTCAATAAGATTTCGGACAAAATAAATGTTGTGTACCACACGCGACAGACATGAGCACATCAGAATGGACTAGATCTAAACTTTTTTTGTTCTTCTAAAACAGCGTAGTGAGTGAGCTGAAGTTGAAATTTCGACAAAGCTCAAGTATATGATAAATAAATAGAGAATAAAAAATGTGTATTTTCATATCACACCCTATATCACGCCCTCGACCCATATCAGCCCTCGAGCTGATATGGCGTCTCAGGCCTGATATAGGGTGTGATATGAAAATATCCATTTATTACTCTCTGTTTGTACTGCTTACCTTTTGACTAAGAGATAGATTATAACATTCCAAGTTAAACGTGTTTTTATAGTCAGGCATTCGGGCGTTTCGTGGGGTCTTGTGGTTTGACCTAAACTATTTTCTAATCTAAACATAATAAATGAGCCTAAAATGACCCCTTATTTATAAGGACGCATTTTGCCCAGTGATATGTCCTACACTGAGTTACGCATCAAGAAAAAAACAACATTAAATAATTTTACGCCCGATTCCATTAAAAAAGCAAGATGAATTCAACTTGTTCACCTGAATACAACACGGTGCCAACGCAATTGCCATTTTCTATCATAGATAGGAATGTTTTGCACTTTTTTTGTGTGAAAAAGCCGGTTCCTCCTTTAAATTGTATAGTTTCAATGACATTGGTAACACCATTCATTCATTCATTCATTCACACCAGCAACATTAGTTCTATAATATACAACGTCGCAATATTTAGATATTCTCTGAAAACATTTAATTTTTATCATTTTTTTCTCTATATTCAATTCGGGATCATACTGAAAAAAAAAATAATTAAAAAACAGGATAAAAAACATTGAAAGTGGATAGAAATATATCCCGAAGTTAAATATTATTGTCGAACTACAGCAACATATCTCAACAACCACGTCTTATAATTATCTACGAATTGTAAAATTACCTACGCTACTGCCAGTAGTGTAAAATCGTGCCTTTAAAACGCTAGACTAGACGAACAATACCTCATCATTCTAACACAGTTATGTAGCGCTTAAACTGAGGACTGCGCACACAAATGTAGATATAAATGTCGAACGCGTAATGTAACATTCAAGGACCACAGCTATGCAGCATCAATAGGCAATATACGTATAACAAATAAATGATCAAGTATATATGAATATAAAAAGCAAAAGCCTAAAAGCCACAAGGGAAGTATTTAATGACTTGTCAGCAGCCGGAGCAACAAGAGAACACAAGTCGAACAAGAAATATAGCAAGGACCACAGTCAACCAAAAACACGCATAGAAACAAACACTAATTACAAAGATGAATAAAAGGCAAACTATGACAACACAAGCATAAAAGCTTGACAATAGGGCTACCGCATTGAAACAATCAGTGGCAAAAATAGACCGCTGGGCGTTTAAACCAGGTTCTAGGTTGCACCAAACCTCACTCTTACCCAGTTGTCAATCCAGTAAAACAGGTAGTGTAAATAAAGATATCCCCGACATTAAGTGTACGGCAAGACAAGATTTTAGACAATTATCAAATGCTATCGTCCTTTGAGGATTTAGTTAGACGTTATCCTAAGGTCAACAATCTGTCCGGTCATCGCACAAGCAAATAGGAAAGCATAGTGGCGAACTGTAAATGGATCCGTTACTAAACAATGTGATAGTCCTTGTCACATAACAGTTGTTTACTCACTTTTATATTTTTAAAGGAGATCAGGGTTACGATAATACAATTTTGCAACGTTTTTTTTTTAACCTAATGGACGAGCATCTAAGTTATACAAATATTACGAATATTAAAATCCTTAACTCGACCGCAAGCTCTCGAAAAACGAATACATTGAGAAACATAGACCCCATAAGAAGCTGCTCGGGGAACATCCCCATCTAATTTAGTATAATTAACGATATCAAAATTAAAATCATCTCTCTTGTCATAGATTTTACTAATTATTTCTCCATTTTCTAAATTGTATTTTCAAGGTAGTTATTTCAACTGGTTAAAATGCCATTGAGAATAATAGCTTCTATCGTTGTTGTTTTCAAATAATTACTGTGAACACATTATTTATTCCCTCTCAGCTCATAATAAAACATGAGTGTCAAAGACTGCTGGTGCCATATGCTTTTATGCATCATGTTCAGTTAATTAAAATTCATAAAAACATGAAACTGCTTGATTCCCAGTTTTGCAAATTAGGGTGTTTCTGTGATTTGGTATTTGAATAAATTAATTTTAAAATCAATTTATGATGATATCTAAAAAGGTGTTGTAAATCACGTCAGTCGTGTACACTCGTAGCTTAATGTTGAACAAACACTATGTTTAATGGGATATTGAATGAACATAAACGGCTTATAACTAGTTGTTTACGGAGATTATATTTGATTGACGAATTGCCTAGGATTAATGGCAGATATGCTAAAGGTCCATGATGCGACAAGTTCCAATTAAGCTGATCCTCATATACCCGATGTTAACCCGCGATAATCACCGCATTCTGAAATACATACATAAATGTACTGAAAGGAAAAAGAAAGGCGACACGGGAATTTCCGCTATATATTGTATGTACAATATGTTGCTGTTAATCGAATGGTACATGGCTACGGAAGATCTTTCCTTTCGGAAAAAAGAAAAACGAAACAAAACACGAAACACAGCAAATAGTATTCCTGCAAAGTTTCATTATTGACAGAGTTCGCGATTGGCTCAAGCATGTGAGCAAACGTAGGATGCAACATTTTGCAAACTCTTTACGTTAAATACAGTACTGAACTGGTTCAGTTTTTCAAAGAGGTAATTCAACATTTATGAATATCTTGTTACAACGTGTACTGTGATTAAAACGTCTACAACATCACAGTTGTGTCCTTTCTCTAACTAACTGCACTTTTTTTTTATAAAACATCTTGGGATTTCCTTGGAATATATATGGAATTAAGTGTGCAATATATACAAAATATAGCGGAAATTCCCGTGTCTCGTTTCAGTATATATAATAATACATAACGCATATTACAAAATATGAAAGGGACATAATAATGCATACTTAATTGTTTTAAAACTTGCGGCGTCCCGTTAGTTTTTCTATCTAACGTTCATATTTGAAAAGTTCAAAGCAAATTTGTTGTGCAGATAATATTGCATCAAAAATATATTTAAATCTATAGTACTGATAATTTTATACATGTCGCAATTATTACTTGACAAATACGTCAAAATTGCCATATGCCCCTTAAAGAAATGTTGTTTGAATATTTTACCATATTTACGCATATACATTATCGTTACCTGTATTCCACCCTATTTATGCATACACATACGCAAACATATGCCTACCAATTATCGTTACCTGCATTCTGCCTTATTTACGCATATACCTACGCATACATATGCATACCAATTATCGTTATCTGCATTCTACCATATTTATGCATATAAATATGCATGCATGTGTATGCATATGCCTACAAATTATCGTTACCTGCATTCTACCATATGTACGCATATACCTACGCATACATATGCCTACAAATACAAATCACCTGTATTATATACCTATTTACGCATATACCTACGCATACATGTGCCTACCAAATACCGCTATCTGCATTCTACCCTATTTGCGTATATAACAACGCATACATATGCCTACTAATTATCGTTATCTGCATTATACCGTACTTACACATATATTTACGCATAAATAGCCTACCAATTACCGTTACCAGTATTCTACCATATTTACACATATACCTGCGCATACATATGCCTACCAGTTACCGTTACCTGAATTCTACCCTTTTTACGCATATACCTAGGCATACATGTGCCTACCAGTTAGCGTTACCTGCATTCTACCATATTTACGCATATACGTACGCAAACACGTGCCTACCAATTACCGTTACCAGCATTCTACCCTATTTACGCATACACGTACGCATACATGTGCCTACCAATTACCATTATCTGCATTCTACCCTATTTACGCATATACGTACGCATACATATGCCTACCGGTTACAGTTAACTGCAATTTCTAATGTGCTAGAAAACTTAGATCATTTTTAAAAATAAGCCTATATTTTCGATTTATGACATATAACATTAGCCAATAGAACCAGTAAGACCAACCACTGTCTAGTACAATCGTTCTAGTATGACCATATGAATGCCATTGTTTAAATTAAATGATATAGTTATAATACGTCGGTTTTAGGGGTTGGTCTGGTCGCATAAATGTAATATTTGACAGTTTGTTATTATATTGACACCGCTATGATAGGCGGGAAGAGTTATCATAACACCACTATAATGGTATTGGCTCGTAACACTAATAATAACATTAACACAGTCTGACAGTGTATTGTTTATTCAAGTGTCTAGGACGGGAATGTGAAATTTTACAACAGTAGTAATCATAAATAATTGAAAAGAAACAACAAACTAATATGTAGTAGGATTGACTGTCAGATTACAAATGTTGGCATATAAAAGCATGACATTTAAATCCGGCTGCAATTGCTCCGGTGACTCTGCAAATATGACTGCATCATGATTATTACCGGAAACCGGATATCCGTTCTTACCAAACAATTGTATGGGTAATGGAACACATTTTTCAAATTTAATTCAACTGGTATTTGAACGTAATACATGAGTATCTACCACTAAAACTGTTTATCCTCATAGTGTTTGATTGGCTCAAACACGCTCCTTAAACAATATTTACATCGCTATTGCATTCGCTACGATGAATCCTATTTGACACGCTGCATTTAATTTTCCAATGAATACCATTACCTTCGGAATACCTCATGATATGCCCTTATACGGTTTTCATTGGATGATGGGCGGAGCTTAACTTAATAGAATATTGCGCATGAGGGGTGTGTCTAAAATGTTGCCGATCGTAACGGCTGTTACATTTTACTCCATAAAAATCCCGTATAATAAACTATTTTTTCGAAATAAATAGTAAATCTGACGAACATAGAGAAGAAATCAACGCCATGTTAAAGGTAAATATTTATCTAAATATAAGGAATGAAATGTGCTTTTTGGTTTTCATTGGGGTATGACAAATATTTGGGTGTTTTAAAGTGTGTGGAGTCCTTCTTTAAACCACCCAAATATTTTTCATATCCCTATGAAAACCAAAAGAGCGCATTTCATTCCTTAAATAAATCGTGTAATTATATATCCTAAAACATAAGGGTTATCATTGGTCTAGACGCAGTCACGTGCGATTAAATAGTTTATACCATTTTCATTTGAAATACCCAATAAATTATCGCCCAATCGCTTTAACGAGTTGTATATGTAAAACCATGGAACGAATGATTAATGAGAGACTCGTTTGGTACCTGGAGTCCAACAAACTGATAACAAAGTATCAAAGTGGATTCCGGCGCCAACGAGGCACAACAGACAATCTCATTCGATTTGAATCGTTTATTAGGGAAGCCTTCATAAAAAAAGAAAATCTAGTCGCTGTATTTTTTGATTTGGATAAAGCTTATGATGCTGCATGGAAGTACGGTATTATGAATGATCTTCATGACCTTGGTCTTAGAGGCCGATTACCCATTTTTATAGAGAAATTCTTAGATGATAGACAGTTTCGTGTCCGTAAATGGGTTCAACCCTTTCTGATATTCATGAACAGGAGATTGGTGTTCCGCAGGGCAGCACACTCTCTGTCACGCTTTTTAATATAAAGATTAACAGTATAGTAAAATGCATCAATCCAGGCGTGGATTGTTCTCTATATGTTGACGACTTTGTTATATGTTATCGTGCAAAAAACATGAATACTATTGAGAGACAATTACAACAATGTCTCAATAAACTTCAGACCTGGTCTGATGAAAATGGTTTTAAATTTTCAAAATCTAAAACCAATTGTATGCACTTTTGTCAACTACGCAAACATCATGAAGACCCTCATCTAAAACTGGGCGGTTCATCTTTACCAGTAGCGGATGAGACAAAATCCTAGGTCTTATTTTTGACCATAAATTAACGTATACCACACCTTAAATACTTGAAGGCCAAATGCCTTAAAGCTCTTAACTTACTTAAAGTTGTTGGGGAGCAGATCGAAAAGTCCGCTTGCGACTTTACAGATCTCTTATCAGATCCAAGCTGGACTACGGCTCAATAGTATATGGATCGACTCGCAAGTCATACTTGCAGATTCTCGATCCTATACATAATCAAGGATTACGACTCGCCTTAGGAGCCTTTCGTACATCACCAGCCGAAAGTATATATGTTGAAGCTAATGAACCATCACTTTCTAATAGACGGGACAAATTACCCCTTCAGTATACCATTAAATTACAATCTAACCCTTCAAATCCAACTTTCGATACTGTTTTTAATCCTAATTATGAACCTCTTTTTGATCGAAAACCGAAAGCCATTCGGCCATTTGGTCTTCTATTAAACCAACATTAAGAGTCACTGAAATCGACCTAAATTTGATTGCCAAGTACAAAGTACCACAAGATCCACCGTGGAGTTTAAAAACACCAACAATTATTTTTGATCTTTGTAATAATAACAAATCCATTCATTATAGATCCTACTATCTCTCAAAGCAAATTTAATGAAATTAAATCGAAATACAGTAACTTTCAACATATATACAAAGATGGTTCTAAAGATGGAGACAAGGTAGCTGCAGCAGCTGTTGTTCACAAACATAGCATAAAAAGCCGCCTGCCTGATAAGGCCTCTATCTTTGCAGCTAAACTTAAGGCAATTGAACTTGCCTTAAATTATATTGAGGTATCTGATGATGACCATTTCGTAATCTTTTCTAATTCCCTTTCATCTCTTCAATCACTGGGTAATATGAAACATGATTATCCAGTTGTGTATCAACTTTTAGAAAAGTACAATTCTCTTATAGTTGATAATGTTATTATTTTCTGCTGGCTTCCAAGCCATGTAGGAATACGTGGTAATGATAGAGCTGATAGTGCTGCTAAGGCAGCATTAGGTTTACATATATCTAATACCAAATTACCTTATACTGATTTTAAAAGTTGTATCTACACATATATTCGTAACTCTTGGCAAGCCGCTTGGGACTTGTCGGTGAACAATAAACTCCATAAACCGTTACTCGGGACTTGTCGGTGAACAATAATCTCCATAAACCGTTACTCGGTGAATGGAGTCCTTCTAGTAGACCCATTCGTCGAGAAGAAGTTGTCCTAGCCAGGGTCAGGATAGGGCATACTCATTCATATTTATTACAAGGTGAGCAGTTGCCAGAATGTATACCCTGTTTTGCACCGTTAACGGTCAAACATATCTTGTTGGAATGTGTAGACTTTGATCCCATGCGACAAAGATACTACACAGTTATTACTTTGAAAGAGTTATTTCATACTATAGATTTTAGTCTTGTTTTAGATTTCCTTAAAGAAATCAGACTTTATAAATCAATATAATATTTTCCTATATATATTAACTTGTTTACAAGCCCGTTGGCGGGCATTTGTTGATTTACATATATACATAGTTTATATTGCTACCATATCATCACTTATTTGTAGATAGCTTTAACTTTATACTTTTACATTATTTTTTAATTACTACTTCATTCCATCAAGTTTTTGCGCGCAATAAACCTATTTATGTGTCGACGTGCCGTAAAACACCATTCATTCATTCATTCATTCTCATTGGAAATATGCCAACGATTCAATAGTTCATCACATGACCGTCCGCGTGTATTTGCCGGGGTAGAATACAACCACTGCAAATCCCGCTAGAGGCAGAGGAGTAGGACACACGCCCCTTCATGTCCATTTTGTCATTGTTTTATCATGCTCATTCAAGGTTTTCTTCATGACACCGCATATACAAATGTGGAAACATGGCTCCATCGCAAATGGAGTGTCTACAATAGAATTTGCAGAAACTCTGAAGTTCTGCAGGTTAGAAGGTTCTATGCCCATTCTCCATATATTATCATGTAAATGGAGGATGAGCCTGGCATCTCATCCATGTTTGGCGCCATATAACCTTTCTTGTGTTGGTACACCGTAAATCCCCAATTAAATTCAATCACGTGACCGTGCTATAGTAAATTTAGCGTGCAATAGTACATCTTTGTCATTGACGCGCTTTTTTAAAAAAACAGCAGAACGTCACGTGACCGTGCAAAGTCAATCTGTGTCAGTGACGTGCTTGTTTAAATGAACAAAGGAAGCAGATTGTTTCCACGGCTCCACTCCAAATTTTAATTTTATTAGTAAAAAATCAAAACTGTTATATTTTATGATATATTATAATACAACAACTATTTAATCTAATTAATGCCTTATGAGTCAATGGATTAGAACTATTTATCCTCGGCATGCCGTCTCGTGCAATATTACCTCGGGTCAGTAGTCACTCCCTCTGATAAATAGCTCTAACCATTGACTTCTAATTAAGTAGTTGTATAATAATGGCTGTACTTATTTTAGATTCCGCTACATATATATAATGGACTTTTCTTTCTTTGAATTAAAACCATTCCATTTATGTGACAAATGGGTGTTTTAAGAGAAAATGACTGATCAGCGGATGTAAACCCTGATCAGCAAGAGAGTTTTTTACATATGCATTTTCGTAACTTCTCAGCTTTTAGAGGGGAAGGGGAGATGGAGCGGGGCGGGCTGGGTTCGTCCTCGCCTGAAATTTACCCTAAATAATATTATGCATTTCGTTAAATGTAGAAATTATCTAAGGCAGTACGGCACCGTTAAATAAACGATTTATAAACTTAAACCGATTTTATGAAACTATTACCTAAAACTGCTTATACATTTGTAAATTTTGGGAAACGGTTATATATTTGAATGCAAATTTAATTAGTTTTACTCTTTACACAAATATTTGACATAATGGTCTTTGTGAAGAAAAATAAATATTTGAAACTAAATCAAGAATGTCACATCGATCTAATAACAAAAACAAAAACAAAAACCACCTCCACCACCACCACCACCACCACCACCACCACAACAACAACAACAACAACAACAACAACAACACCACATCAACAACAACAATAACAACAACAATAACAACAACTACTACTACTACTACTACTACTACTACTACTACTACTACTACTACTACTACTACCACTCTTTCTACTACTGCTACTACTGCTACTACTACTGCTACTACTACTACTACTGCTACTATAACTACTACTACTACTACTACTATTACTGCTGCTGCTGCTGCTGCTACTACTACTTCTACTACTACTACTACTACTACTACTACTACTACTATTACTACTATTACTGCTGCTGCTGCTGCTACTACTACTACTACTACTACTACTAATATTACTACTACTGCTACTGCGACTGTTACTACTACTACTGCTACTATTACTACTACCACTACCACCACTACTACTACTACTACTACTACTACTACTACTACTACTACTACTACTATTACTGCTGCTGCTGTTGCTGCTGCTACTACTACTACTACTACTACTAATACTACTACTATTACTGCTGCTGCTGCTGCTGCTATTACTACTACTATTACTACTACTAGTACTACTACTACTACTACTTCTACTACTACAATACATATTGCATCTTGCACTTGTTTGTTTGTTGCAGACGGTCTCCGTTGCTGTATCCGTGCTAACATTGGGTGCCATAGCCATAGAGAGGTACTTTGCCATTTGTCATCCATTACGCAGACGCATGAACGCATTTACTGTGTCTATGTTTATCGTCATCATCTGGATATCCGCCACACTCCTGGCCTTGCCGGAACTACTTTACCAGAAATTACACCGCACGTATCCGGCGCATTTGACGAACTATTTACAGTACTGCCAGCCTGTGTTGTCGTATGACGATCAGAAATATTATCAGATATTTCTTATGGTGGGACTGTATGACTTTCCAATGTGTCTTATGTTCTTCGCCTACGTTACCATATCACGAAGGCTCTGGAGAGATTCATTTGCCAGCAACCCAAACAGCAGAGTAGATTCCGGTAAGCATTATGTTGTATGGACTCCAAACTGTCTAGAATATGACAAAACTGCCATAGAAGTATTGCAGACTAAAAGTATTTGCATTTCAGACAATTGCATTCAATGTTAAGGCGATACATTCTAAACAAAACATTTACTTATTCTATTGTTTTAAGCACAATTGCTTAAGACATGTTTCATATAGCGACTGATTATTTTGCAGTCGTTCTGAAAGAACAATTACTTCAATCATACCAAATGTGAAGTATGGGTATGCCAGTATTCTTTTACTCTTCTTAAAAGATATGTTTTGGTACACCCTAGAACCTTGTTTAAACCTTAGAGTCGTTTGTGCCACTGACCGTTGTAAGGTTGTCTACCAACTGCCAAACCTTCTATGATTATGGTATCCCATATATTACTTCCAAATAAATACTTATCAATGTTATTTTCGTTTGTTTTGAAGGTGTTGTTTCGTTGTCATTGTTTTGTGTATCCTACATTTCCTATTCACTATTGTAGTTACTTTTAATGCTATTAGATGTATACTAAAGGAAAAAAAAGAAACGCTACTGGTGAATTTAAGTTATATAATTTATTTACTGCACACTTAAAGAGACACATGACAATCTTACGTTTTATTCAAACATTAAAATTTGCACCTCGATTTATTTATTCTTCGTCATTTTGACTTTAAACCTGCTTGCATATAATTAAATAAAAAAATGAGATTTCAATTTTCTTCACTATTTTGCCAAATGTTTAAATATATTATTTGGTGCATTAATATACAAAGTTAGTATCATGTAAAAATCATTTGCTTTGAACTATTCTGACAATTAATATTGATGATTGAACAAATGCAAGATAAGACAAAACTAACGGGACGCCGTGCGTTTTTAAAAAATCAAGATTGCCGTGTGTCCCTTTAATTCCATGTAATAGTCAAGAGTAATCCCACGATACAAGTTTCGCAGCCAGTTAGAGAAAAGATAAACGGTGCTGCTGTAGACTTTTTAATCACAGTACAGTACACTTTGTAAAAAGAAATCCATAAAGGTTGAAGTTCCGCTTTGAACATTTGCGCCATATAGTACTGCATTTAATGTAAGGAGATTGAAAACTGTTACATCCTAAGTTTTATCACCTGCTTGAGCCAAACGAGTATTCATTCTATCAATAATGAAACTTTGAAGGGATACTTTTTAGTATGTTATGTGTTGTTTTAGGCTTTTTTTTTCGAAAGGAAAAGTCTAATGCAACCATGTACTATTTGATTAACAGCAGCATGTTATACATACATTATATAGCGGAAATTCAGGAGTGGCTTCCTTTTATCTTAAGTCAAAGTGTATTTGTATATATTACTGACATTAGTTATCTTATTATTTATACAGTTAATTATTCAGGTATTTCCCCATATTTCTTTATTACGATTGAGATGACGATAACATTATTTGTCACAGACAGCGAACATTTGTTGAATATATAGAATGACAACAGCTTGTATTTCTTCGTGGTATGATATATATGTATTTTGGGGGTTCTACGTTAATTTTTGTTTTACAGCAGAACGACCCCAAAATACATATTTAATAAATCATCATAAAATGGTGATTTACTAGATTTATTTAAACTTTTTTAAAATAGGGGTAGTGAAGATTGCAAGTTTTTTTGTTTTTTTATAGTTATCAAAATTACAAAAATATTGCTTTTTTTGTAATATGATTATAATTTTTTTTTACTAAAATATGATTAAACATCAATACGTCTAAATTTTAAACACTCAGCATTATAATCTTTAAATTTCCAATAACTTGCCATTATTCTGACTGAAACTCCACCACAATCAGCACAAATGTTTTTTTTGCTCTTGTGCCTTTTTTTACATATTGAGCACGGCAATACATGACTTGTTTTTAATCTATACTTATGCAAACTGCAATAATTAGAATCTTTTGTAGTCTTATTTTTACATGGATTGTGTAATCCAATTTTAAGAAATTTGCAAACATTGATTTCCATTGTTTTTTTTTGATATATTTATTTATATTAAATAAATTTTTTTTATAAATATATCAAAAAGAAATAATGATGACTGAAGAGATTATAGAAAAAATAATACACCTATTTGAAGCAGGTGAAATAGATAAGCAAACACTATCTAACGGTATAAATGCATTAAAACCTCTTAAAGAAGTTCCAAAGGAAACTCCAAAAGAGGTTAAATCTCAAACATTAGAAAATTTACTCAAGAGACGACGTGCTAAAAAACAACGTAAACGAGAAAGCAGAAATATGATAAATTACAAGAAAATATTATAAATGAACAAAAGCAGAAATATGCCAAATTACAAGAAAATGTTATAAATGAACTAAAACAAGTTTTTCAAGATAGGAAATTAAAACTGGTTGATAAACCAATGTGTGGCTATTTCAAAGCATACGAGATATCTGCCGAGAAATACAAAGACCCTCAAAAACTATTTCGTGATAGAAAATCCATTATCACAAAACAAATAAGCAAAGAGCTGACAAAGATGAATGGATTAAAGTTTCAATTAGGTCTCACTGTAAATCTATTCAAAGATGATGGTGCTACCAAAAAATACACCACAGCAGTATTACACAGTGAACAAAATGCAATCTTAAACTATGAAAAAATAAATGAGTTTTACGATGAATCATCTGCATATATACAAGAGAGCCTTGAAAGATTCACAAACACAGCATCAGGATTGGAGATCGATCACTGTTATAAGTTTTATTTGAATATTGCAAAGTATGAACCATTAAAAGGTTCTTCATATATTCCTCTACCTGACAAGAAAGCAATACTCAATGTAAAAAATGAAGATGATAGGTGCTCGGAAGTGTCATTGGTGTCTGTTTTGTTTCCCGATAAAAATAATCCAAATAAGATGTCTAGTTATAAGAAATACATGGGTAAGTTGAATATGGATGTTATTGACTTTCCCACTCCAATTTCTCAAATTCCCAAAGTAGAGAAAAAAACAACCTTGCTATCAACGTTTATGGACATATCATAACAGGAAAAAATAAAAAGGAAACTGTTTTTCCATATCACATATCAAAACAACCAAAAGATATTGAGCGAATTAACCTGCTCTTAATATCTGAAGATATTGAGGTTGAAAATGAAAAAGAATCAGAAAATGAAGATGATCCAAATAATGAAGAAGGAATCATAGATGACAACTCAAAAATAACAAAAGATATCGAGCGAATTAACCTGCTCTTAATATCTGAAGATATTGAGGTTGAAAATGAAAAAGAATCAGAGAATGAAGAAGGAATCATAGATGACAACTATGACCCTTATGATTATTTCGACAAACCAACAAAAATAACAAAATACCACTATTGCTGGATTAAAAATCTGAATAGACTACTCTATGACCAAAACAAACATAAAGGTCAAACTTACTTTTGCGATCGTTGCATTCACGGCTATTCTGGAAAAGGACTACTTACCAAACACAGAGAAGACTGTGAGGGTATCAACAAAAATTCTTGCAGAATAGAAATGCCGAAAGAAGGTAAAAATACTGTAAAATTTAAAAATCATCAAAATCAGATGCTTGTGCCTTTTACAATATATGCTGATTTTGAGAGTATAATCAAACCGCAATCAATCAAATTTGGAAAGAAATCTGAAATTCAAAATGTACACGAAGCTTGTAGTTTTGGATACCAGGTTGTCAGATATGATGGCAAAGCTAATGATTATGTTAGTTACAGAGGTGAAGATGCCGCTGAAGTGTTTTTAAATCGCATAGAATGTGAAAAGAGCAACATTAATAAAATATAGGCTCACCCAGAACCATTAATGAGGAAGATTACGAAAAAGCAACACACTGCTGGATATGCGAGAATGAAATAGGTAGGAAATGTGGCAAAAACTGTAAAGTAAGAGACCACTGTCATTTTACAGGTGAATACAGAGGCGCAGCACACACAAACTGTAAACTGAAACTGAAAATAAGACCAAATAAAACAATCATCCCTGTTGAATTTCATAACCTCAAAGGATATGATAGTCATTTGATTATGCAAAAAATACATAAAATGAAAGGTAATATAACATGCATCCCAAATAATGCTGAAAAATACATATCATTTAGTGTCGGCCAGCTTAGATTTTTAGACAGTTTCCAATTTATGGCTCCGTCTCTGGAAAAATTGGTTGATGCAACAGACAAATCTGATTTCAAAATTACTAAAAATCAGTTTGGGGAACAAACAGATTTACTTTTACGAAAAGGTGTCTATCCATACGAATATATGGACAGTATGGAAATATTTAAGGAAACGCAATTACCACCCAGAGAAGCATTTTACAGTACATTAAGAGGTGAAGGTATTACCCAAGAAGATTACGAATACGCTCAAAAAATATGGAAAGAGTTTAACTGTAAAACTCTTGGAGACTATCATGATTTATATCTAAAAACGGATGTAACTTTGTTAGCAGATGTATTTCAAACTTTCAGAAAAACATGCATGAATGCATATAAACTCGATCCCTTGCATTACTACACCTAGATTATCTTGGGATGATTTACTTAAACATTCAAAAATAGAATTAGAACTTTTGACAGACATTGACATGCACTTGTTTGTAGAAAAAGGAATGCGAGGTGGTATAAGTATGGTATCAAAAAGATATGCCAAAGCAAACAATCCACATGTAGCTGATTCTAACACTAGAGAGGAAAACAGATTTTTAATGTATTTTGATGCAAATAATCTTTATGGGTGGGCATTGAGTCAAAAACTACCATATTCTGGCTTTGTTTGGAAAACCAAAAACAAGAGTGGAACATTTTCTAAACCAAAACCTGGCAAAGGACAAATAGTTGAAGTTGATTTGGAATATCCTAAAGAACTCCATGAAGCTCACAATGACTATCCACTTGCACCGAAAAGATTAGCAGTGAAAAACGAATGGTTGTCTAAATACCAGATAGATCTGTTAGAAAATAATAGCATGATAACTACAGAACAACTAGTCCCCAATCTTATGGACAAAGAAAAATATGTGTTACATTACAAAAACCTGCAACTGTATTTATCTTTAGGCATGAAACTAAAGAAAGTACACAGAGTATTAGAATTTAATGAAAAACCATGGATGGAATCATACATAAACCTAAACACAGAACTTAGGAAAAAAGCTAAATCACAATTTGAAAAAGATTTTTACAAACTTATGAATAACTCTGTGTTTGGCAAAACAATGGAAAATCTACGCAAGCGGACTGAAATAAAACTAGTCATAACTGACGGCTCTGAAAATGAAAAAATAAGAAAAATACTAGCCAAACCCAACTTTAACAGGCGTATAAAAATCAGATGAATTGTCTGCAATACATGTAAACAAAACGAAATTAACATTAAACAAACCAATCTATGTTGGAATGTCAGTATTGGATTTATCAAAGTACATGATGTATGACTGGTACTATAATACTCTAAAGAAAAGGTACGGAGATAAATGTACTTTATTATACACAGACACTGACAGCTTGCTGGTAGAAATTAAAACAGAAGATGTGTACAAAGACATGGCTGAAATGAAAGATGAGTATGACTTGAGTGATTATCCGCAAAACCATCCACTGCACGATAATACAAATAAAAAAGTAATAGGCAAGATGAAAGACGAATGTGCTGGTGTTGCTATAGCTGAGTATGTTGGATTAAGACCCAAGCTATATTCTATTTTGAGAGCTGATGAACAACTCATTAAAAAAGCAAAGGGTGTAAAACAATACGTAATCGAAAAAAATATAAACTTTGAAAAATACAAGGATGCATTGTTTAACAAGAAAAAATACACCCATGATATAAATATGATACGCACGATGCTTCATAAAATATACGGCATAACAATAAACAAAGTAACACTGTCACCATTTTACACTAAAAAATACATTCGAGAAGATGGAATTACAACTGATGCATATGGTTTCTATAAAAACTTATGAATTTGGGTATCAGCAGGAACAATAAGTAGTTCTTCTTTGACAAATCCTCTCTGTGGCGCTGGTGCTTTCAAATAATATACTCTTATACCTTGCGTCACCATATAACTTTAAATCTTGCGAATATCTACACTCCACATTGGATCAGTTGCTCTGCGTCTTCCACCTTCTTGTTCCCGGGGTTGATATAAATATCTTACACTGGCATTCATACAGATAGGATCATCTTTTAATGTTATTGTTTCAACATAAGGGGGCTTTTTTGTCTCCTCATTTAATGCTTTAACAACTTCTGGTAATCTCTTTACCCACTCTCTGTTGCGTTTTTGGGAATCTATTTCCTTAGCATACTGATAACCAAACAATCTTTCAGCTAATGTTCTGTTAAATCTTTCCACTATAGCTTGGTCTCTGTGTATCTCTGTTCTGCCTCGTCTGATATTTACTTTGTGTTTTGCCATCAACTGCGATACTGCGCCCATGAATTCTCTGCCTGGGTCAACTTGTAATAATTTTGGATATTTTAGATGTCGACTGTATATATTTTCAAATGCTTTGGCAACTTCTTTACTATCCTTGGAAGTCAGTGGCTCTGCTTCTTTGTATCTACTACTTGCAATATCAACAACAGTCAATGCATATTTATATGTCTTGCGGCCATGACCAAAGCCAAAAGTATCATGCGGCAGAAATAACAAATCAGCTTGATGCACTCCATTCTCAGCAGAAAAATCAAACCTGGATGTAATTATTTTCTTTGGCACAGGTAAATAAATCTGCCACACAGCTTGTTTTTTTAAAATTCTAATGCCTGTTTCTTACTGACACCAGCCTCTTTTGCTAATTTTTTAACTGCTGAGTTACCTCTCCAAAATCCGTTTGGGCTGTAATAAATCTTTTCCATTTTATCTACTAAAGATTAAACTTTATATAACTATAAAGAAAAAATGGATATCACAACTGCACAATTTGATGAACGGCTTGAAGAGCAAAATCAATATAGCACAAAGAAATGGACAGACTTGAAAATAAACAAATATACACTATTACAGATACGTAAACACTGGATACTGAATATGGTCCATCCATGGTATTGACATTATTAGATAATGGTGAAGTATGGGCGCCTGATCATCTCAAAAATAAAATAGAGAAGAGTGCTAAACCACCATATTATATTCGACCACTTGGATTGAAACCACGTAAAAACAACAAAACAAATAGGTATCATGCATATGACTTAGTCTTTCCAAAGTAAACCTATAACTTAGTCATTCCAAAGTAATTATAGTTTTAAACTATTTTTTGTTTTATGAAATCAATTTATACGCCACAAATCCAGTTGCAGCCATGCCCACCACAATAAACGTAATTTCTCTATTCTGTTGATCCGGAGATGGTGTATAAAAATCACTCAACTTAGGCTCCGGTTCCAAAGGCAACTGTTTATCTGTTATATAATAATACTGCTTCATAGCCTGGTCTACATCATCAAAAGTCTGCTCTGCATGATGCTCTTTTTGCAGTTGCTTATTAATAAAATCTAATCTATCTGTTCTTTTTTTATTCCAAGCCGCTTGTGCTGCGTTCAATTGTTCCACTGCTTTGTCATGCCTTTGTCTTTCCTCATCTGAATGACTTCCCATTTTTGAAAAGAAATAATTTGAACCGCTAAACGCCAATGCGTTTGTTAATGCGCCACCTATCATCATTGCTACTGCGCTTGCCATTTTTTATATATATATTTTTTTACAATTATTTTATAATATCCGCAGGAATAATACCTTGCTTAATCAACATATCCTTTGTAGCCATTGCTAACATTATATCCACAGACAGCATCCCAATATCTGTCATATTAAAATCCACTTTAGGTGCTGGTCTTTTTAGTAGTTTTCTGCCAATCATATCCAACAGTTAGAAGTGTTCCCACTCCAGTGTGATACACCATATTTACAGTTTGTTTTCCGTCAATACTTGTTGCCATTTTTTATATTATATTTTATATTATTTTTTTAAATAAATTATTAAAAATAATCAAACGGGTCTTTTGGTGCAACATGAACAGCAACAGGTTGTACAGGTTGCGTAGCAGATTTCTTGTTATAGATATACAAACCCAACCCAGCAATGCCTAATAAAACCAGTCACGGTGGAATATAATTTTTGTATACGTTTATTTTGATTTCTGGTTCCTCTTCATCTATTGTTATTTTTGTTATTTCATCTTGCTTTGCAGATCTTGATTTGCAGCATCTTGCTTTGCATCTTGCTCTACCAAACGCTTTGCCTTTCTTGCCGCTGCTCCTTTTTTCCCAGCCTCTATTCTTTTTGGATTTTTTACTTTTTGTTGTTCAACCGGTATAACCTCACTCTCTTGGTTCTCCATCATTTATATTATCTATATTTTTATTTTTATTAAAATCAATATGTCTAACAGTTGTCAGTATTGCTGTAAATGGTGCTAAGCACATCCCATACCTGTAATACAACTCACAACAAGGACTTGTCAAAGCATGATTAATAAATGGGTCTTCTTCCAAATCTTCTATCAGTTTTGGTGGATTTGTTACATTGAAATATTTTGATACTACAATCACATACAAGTTAATAAAAGAATTGCCTAAAGTCTTAGTCATGCTTGCCCCAAGCCTTGCTTCATATCTGCAGTAAAGTTTGTTAATTTCATCCGGGGGCATGCTATCTATATTTGTGAGTTGTATATCTTTACCCAGATATTGACGGCTACCACCGCCAGCCACTATGGATGATAATCTTTCTTTTTTTGTTTCTTGTTGCTTTGATTCATCTGGTTCCGTCTGTTCCGATATATTTTGTAATAGTTCTTCCGCATTCATTTTTATATTAGTAATCTTATTTTTTATCTTGAAATAAATATAAAATACAAAACAACCAGCTGCGATATTCATGCAACTAGTAATTGTTAGTATTGTTAATAGCATTGTTATTAACATTGCTATTTTTTTTATTAACATTATTAATTTGCTGCAAGCATTGCTATTAACATTGCTACTTTGCTATGAGCAATGCTATAAGCATTACTATATTTTCCAATATTTTCATTATATTTTCATGTCAGTATTGCTATTAACATTGCTACTTTGCTGTTAGTATTACTATTAGCAACAGTTGTAAAAAAAAGGAATTATACCTGCGGATATTATGAAATAAATATATTTTGTAATAATAAAAAAATATTATATATAAAAAATTGATTTGAAAATATCAGACGATAAGATTAGTGATTATGACAAAAATAAAATAGCACAGGAAATTATGACAAAGGATGACGTAAAATGTTGTATATGTGTTTCAGAAAGTAATTTTTTACAATTTACAAACGTACGCAAAAGGTGCACAGGAAACGCCTGAAATTTCTGTGACAAAGGATGGCGTAGAATATTTTATATGTGAGCCAAGAAGGTATGTTTTACAAGCCCCGATGCAACGTAAAAAGAAAAACATTGATAGTGCTGTTGTACCGGTATTGGTTGGTGCATTGAGTGCATTGGTTGCATTGGCACTCTAGTTTTTTATTTTTGGAAAAAATTATTCAACCCAATAACGTTGGAATAACATCATTCTCTCTCAAACAATGTTCATAACTATCTCTGTCCTTGGTGTAAAACATACACAACCATTTTGCATGCTCCCTCAAATCTCCCTCAAATCTTTCAATACAGAATTATATCTCTGTGAAATTACCCACACTGATTGTTTGGCGTGACGACCAGAGAATGCCAACTCTGATAACATATCTTTTTTCTTTGTTAATTCTTTTGTGGCGGAGCAATCATCAATGATGTATAATGTGGGCTTGCCAGCATATTGTTTAAAAAATAAACGCAACAGTTCTTGTAACATTTCTTTGCCGTTGCTAACGGGATTGACAATTATTATTTTTTTATCCCTCGGATTTCTTACATCTCCTATCCAGGATCTATTTTTATAAGCCTCGTTCCACTCTATGGTTGGACACAATATAATTATATGTTCAAAAACTCCAACATACTCTTTTTCAAGTATGTCAAGAACAAACTCTGTTTTGCCGCAGCCTGTCTGACCACAGATAATGGCACTGTGTGGATATTTAGGATATTTTTGTTTGTGCAAACTAGAATCGTACTTCTGTGAATCTTCCATCTTCGAAATTGATTTGCGCATCTTGTATTATATATAGATAAATATTTAAAGGTTGATCTGCATCTGCTTTTTTATTTATTAGTATCGTTATGCTTTCACTGCCGTTTTCTATTTTTCTTCCACTGCCGTATAATAAATTGTCATCACATGTTCTAAGGTCAAGACACAAAGCGTATGCTTTTGTTACATAGGTCTCAAGAGAAACATTGGTAAAGTTTAAGTCCCTCGCCACTATTTCTGTCTCTTTGTTTCTTTTTGATGTTAAGGCAAAATATTTGTTGATTTCATCCCAATGTTGATATGCCCTCATGCCCTGACTATACAACTGATTTGGTACGCCCTCTATTCTCATTTCAAGCTTTTCAATATTTGGGTTGTAAAAGGATTACGTGTCTGTTCTTTCTGGGACTTCAAACAGCATTAGAATACCTTTCATGCTCCGTGCTGGTACATTAATGTTGATATTCCAAAGGGTATCAGATTTATTTGCTATTAGTTTTCTATGTCGCAAGATACGATCATACATAAATACTATATTACCATTGATTTGCTGTCTTATTTGTCTGGCTAATTCAACATCACTAACCATGTCAAATTTCAAGCAGATATTTTTTATTACATAAGATGCATCAGCATCACTGCTTTTGATAACTTTGTTATAATCGTTAAACGTTAATTCATATTCTAGCCTATCACCAAGCCCCGCTTGATAAAATGGCATATGACTTTCTAACATTTCAAAGTCCAGTGGAATACAAAATCTATTTCCATAAGCTGCTGCTACAGCTTCATCTTCGGTGTCTGAGGAAGCATCTCCCGCACCAACTCTATATTTTAACATGTTTGCTTTACCAATACCTTGGTAAGCTATGTTTACTCGTTCGGTAGGGCTTTTCCATAAATCTACATAACTGTGATATATATCACTGTCATCTATTGACATGACTTCATTGCCACTTATTCTTATTGTCATTTTTTTCACAATTGCTCTACCCAGATTCTGGTATAGAGTAGCGTTGGCGTCTGTTCTGCTTTTAAGTTCTATTTCAAAGGCAAGACGAGCAGTACGTGGAACTATCACATCATTAGTACTTAGATTTGGAAATCTCACAAGCAGTTGCTGGTTTTGGTCTATTGTTGAAGGATTATTAGTTATTACTACACTTGTGCGGATGCCCTTGGCACCATGAGGCTCTCTTAGTTTTCTATGAGGGTTGAGTTTGTTTCCGTAAGCTGACATTAATTTTACTTTTTAAATATATTTTTTAAAATTAAATAAAATAAACAATGGCTGAAGGAGGATTTGAATATGACAATCCTACGTTCGATCCAGATGATTATGATGAATATTATGATGACGATTTACCAATGGTGCCTGATGAGCCTGTACGAAGAAGTCTTCTTAATCAAAGCGACCATATTGCTGACCTTAGGGGAGAGCTGGCAGAAGCCACTCTTAAAATATACAAGAAAAATCTTTTAAAATTATTTTATAATGAAATAGGAAAACGATATAAGATGGCACCGGACATAATGGATTATGACCAGTTTAAAGTATCAAATGATGGTAAAACATTATACTGGGTTGTTGGTGATAAAGAAATAAGAATAACTGCCAAGAAAGGTTCTTTTACATTTCTTGCTCTTGGTTCTTTGGTAGGTGAATATAACAGGGTTATTGGCTCTGGGGGAACAAGGGGAACAATGGCGGTAAGACAATTTTTAAATTTGTCAGAGTATGACAGTAAAACAAAATTATCACAAAAAGCTCGACAAGCATTGGAAAGCACAAGAAACGATTTACCAGATAATGTGGATGCTATTCCATTACAAGATTTATCACATATTATGGATAACATAGAGACATCAGTGGATAACATAGAGGCATCAATTTATGACTGGGATGTGGATGAGCGTCCTGATGTTGAAACACAAACAAATATGGACAAACGTGAAATGGATGGAATAGTAAAAGCGATGACAACTGTCAAGGAAGAGCTCACCAATAACTTGGCAAAACTCACACAACTTGATAAAGACATAACAAGAGAAAAACAAAAGTTAGAACAAGCTAAGACTGACGATGATGAATTCCAAATAAAAAGAATTAGCGATCGCATCAAAGACCTTGAAGTTGAGAGAGGAGCAAGAAAGGATGTTATCAATGAGAACAGAGAAGCTTTCCGTAACCAAGTAAGCAGAATAGAAGAGACAATAAACAAAATGTTAAACGAGGATACAACTCTTGGTGAGAGAATCAAAACCTTGTTTAGGGAGCAAGGTATTACTATTATTAGTATCCTGACTGCGTTTGGTATGATTCTTGGGGTGATAATTAATTCTGTTATTCCAACATCAAGTGCTGCGCCAACTCCAACTCCAAAACCTGAACCATCAAGTGTCAAGGACTGGATAAAAAAACAACTAAGTAATCTTGGTAAACTTCTTGCCAACCTAGCTGGTAAAGCTGCTGCAGCACTTCCAGGAGTTATTGGTGCAATAGTATCATGGCTTTTATCTGCAACAGGTAATGTTATTAATTGGCTTGATAACAATCTATGGGCTTTGCTTGTGTTTGTTTCCGGGTTGTTGTATGTGGCAGCTAAAGAGTGGTTTAGTAAATCTCGTAAATAAGTAATGCAGCAAGACTTATTACTATGGTACCAACAATTATAGTTGTTTTGTTATCTTCGTGTTCAATCGCTATTTTTTTTTATCTCTGATGGGTTATGCTCCACAGTTTTATGTATTGATGATTTATAGTCCGGCAGAAGTTTTTTAGTTGTGGTACCTTGAAAAGGTTGAACACTTTTTGGTGGTACTGGTTTTACATTTACATCATTATTTAATCCTAATGCTTGTGCATCGGTTGCTATTACAATTTCATTATTGTAGTCTTGTATTATTCCGATTCTTAATTCCATGTCACTCGGAGACATGTACAATCCACTTCCATATACAAAATTAACTTTACTTCTTGCATATTTTAGGGTGTTTTCATATCTTGAAATTTGACTGGGCAAGTCGATGGGGCTGTTTATTGCGTCCTCTACATTTGCCAGACATTGTTTCTGTGCATCAAATCCGTTCCAGTTCCAAGTATATCTGTTCTTGTTTGTGATTGTGAGCCAAGTATTGCCCAGCAGTATGTTCTTATGCTGTCATTGATACGTTCTACTCCTGCCCTTGCAAATCCAGATGAACTGTCTAGTATAAAAGTAGACCAACTATCGTCAGCCTCAGATCCTTGTGCAATGTAATCAATGTGATATGTTTTATCACTCTCATAGACTGTGAAACTCATCGTTTTCTTGTCGTATACAGAATTTATCAAAGGATGATAACCAATATTTGTCCAGTAATTATAAATTGTTCCTAGACCATCATTATAGCTTTGTTTCTGTCTCCAGTCTGAATTTAAGTCAATGTTAAACTCCTTGCATATTCTCTCGTATGCGTTTCGGTTATATGTGTTATTAAACGCATTCCAATTTGAGTCTTGCGGCATTGCTACACTCATCTCAAATAATATTCTTCTAACTTGGTAATAGACATGAAATCGAAATAACGAACCAACAAGGGCATCAGCTTTTAGATGATTGTTGAAATCAATACCAAATAGCAAAATTCAACTGATTCTGCCAAAATAACATCCAATCTGTTTCCCAGCGTTGGACTATAGCATCTGATTTAACGTATTGGAGTTTGTATTTTTCAAAGACATTGGGAAATGATGCTTTAAAGCCTTTACCGTTTGATGTAATGACTATGTTTTGATTTATTATATCTATCACTTTTTTGCTGAAAGGACTTAAATTGTAGTGAGCATCTGAGCTATATTTAAATTCATTAGAAATCATTTTTATTTGTATTTTTATATATATTAAAACAAATGTTTCATACAATTACAAACATATACGGTTCTATTAGCCTACAACAGTATATCGATAATAGAAATGGAGATAAGCGCGTTGGATTAACAAGTTTTACATACACTATCGGTTGGTATAATATCAATCATGAAGTCATAGAGACAAAAAACCCAGATAAAACGCATCATATAGGAGGTGGACTCCATAACTTTTAACAGTTGGCAGAACAGTTTAAATTGCTAAATGAAAATATTACCCTGGACATTATTGTCCAAATGGTACAGCCATTTTAGATACGCCAATAGAGACACGATTATCAAGCGGTCTTTCAAAAATGCTGGGATTCGAGGACAGGAAATGGTTAAAAGGTACTCGTATGGGAGATTACCCAATTAATTTAGCTCCTTATAAACAGCTATATGTTCATTTGAAACAAGTTAATACGAGTAGTAATTATTTCAATGGTGCACCAAGCACTATTATAGGGGTTGTACCTGTAGTAAATAAGCAGTATGGAGATATTGTATATACACATTTTATCCTGAATATCACTGTCTTACGGGTGGTACAATTTCTGAATTAAAAATAGAAGTCAGAGATGAGCATGGCAACAAAATAGATAATCACGGTTTGCCTATGAGTTGTGTTTTAGAAATTATTTAAAAAAAATATTTTTATAAAAAAACAATGAGTATATTTGGACCACCAAGCCCTAAAAAAACAGAAGACTTAGAGGCTTTAACCAATCATGTTCTAGATTTACATAGGCGAGTTGTGCCTATTGTTAACCATTTCAACCTTTTGAAAGATAGAGTTGATAATCTTAAATATGGGATTATAACAATATTTGCGGAGGCTAAGGGCCCACTTGTGTTGAATAGAATACTCTCATTTGGTAACGGTGGAGCAGAAACAAATGTGGGGCATGTAATGACACGCCGTGGACGGATTATGGGAATAGGTTTAGCAAGTGAACGATTAGTTGGTGACGTATCTGTAATCGTTTTTGTTAATGGTGTTGAAGAACCAAATTATGGCATATCGCTTCACATCATTCCACGCAATCATGATAACTTTGATAGTCCTTTAGATATTGGTGCTGGTTCTGTTATTAACTTTGTATGCAAGACTGCCAACGCTACCGCTGTAAATACGGTGGTGTCATTATTAATTGAATTAATTTATTTTTTTATTATTAATAAAAAAATGAAGCAACCGACAGCACCAAGTTTATATCCTGAGTTGCCAGAGGAAGACGGACAAAATTATAGATTACAAAAGATTTCAGAGATTGAAAAAAAGTTAATTACAGAACGAGATATACGCAAGTCTCTTTATAAAAAATATAAACGTGGTATTAATATCACAGATGGAATTGACACTACCTTGATATCTGCAGGTGTTATTATGGCTGGGATTGGATTTGTTATTCCAGTCTTGTTACCTTTGGAAATAGCAGCAATAATATGTGGAGCTACAGGTGTTTGTATTAATTTTATCATATATATGTAAATTGGGTGTTCTGCTGTAATCCATCGTCTCGCTTCGCTCGCCTCTGATTACAACAGAAACACCCAATTTACATATATATAAATTTTATTGCAAAATAGAGGTTAAACATTAAAACTTATGTTAACAAACTTTTTTAAAATAGGGGTAGTGAAGAACACAAGTTTAAATTTTTTAGGTTTTGAGCTTTGTGTAGTAGGTAAGGTTACGTGACTATTGTCATGTTAGTAAGGTTACGTGATTATTGTCACATGTATTAGCTCATGTGATAAGCATCTATTTATATCAACCAATCGGTGAAGATCATGTGATAAGCATCTATTTATATCAACCAATCGGTGAAGATCATGTGATAAGCGTCTATTTATATCAACCAATCGGTAAAGTTTTTGGTCTCTCTGACGGGTATATAAGGCGGTGAAAACTACGGATTAGTATCTCTTAACACGGTGACATACCCTATGGGAATAGATACCTGAAAGAGTAAGGATAAAACTAGGATTATTTTTTATGAAAGGTAAGTCCATTTTCAATTTGTTTTATTTTTTATTAATAAATAAAAAATTAAATTAATTCAATTAATAATGATGCCACCGTATTTACAGCGGTAGCGTTAGCAACCTTGCATACAAAGTTAACAACAGAACCAGCACCAATCTCTAAAGGTTTATCAAAGTTATCATGATTGCGTGGGATGATGTGAAGCGTTATGCCATAATTTGGTTGTTCAACACCATTGACAGAAACTATTACAGTTACGTCACCAACTAATCGTTCACATGCTAAACCTATTCCCATAATCCGTCTGCGGCGTGTCATTACATGCCCCACATTTGATTCTGCCCCACCATTACCAAATGAGAGTATTCTATTCAACACAAGTGGGCCCTTAGCCTCCGCAAATATTGTTATAATCCCATATTTAAGATTATCAACTCTATTTTTTAAATGATTAAACTGGTCAACAGAAGGCACAATTCGCCTATATAAATTTTGAACATCATCTATCAAAGCCTTTAAGTCTTCTGTTTTTTTAGGTCTTGTTGGTCCATATATACTCATTGTTTTTTTTATAAAAATATATTTTTTAAATAATTTCTAAAACACAACTCATAGGCAAACCGTGATTATTTATTTTGTTGCCATACTCATCTCTGACTTCTATTTTCAATTCAGTAATTGCACCATTCATAAGACAGTGATATTCAGGATAAAAACTTGTATATACAATATCTCCATACTGCTTATTTACTACAGGTACAACACCTATAATAGTGCTTGGTGCACCATTGAAATAATTACTACTCGTATTAACTTGTTCCAGATGAATATATAGCTGTTTATAAGGAGCTAAATCAATTGGGTAATCTCCTAAAGTAGTACCTGTCAACCATTTTCTGTCCTTGAATCCCAGCATTTTTGAAAGACCGCTTGACATTCGTGTCTCTATTGACGTATCTAAAAAGGCTGTAGCACTTTGGTCAATAATGTTCAGGGTAATCTTTTCATTTAGAATTTTAAAACCTCTTATCAAGTCTTCAAAGTTATAGAGTCCATCTGGTAAATGTTCTGTTTTAGCTGGGTTTCGTGTCTTTATGGTTTCATGAATAATATTAAACCAGCCAATAGTGTATATAAAACTTTTTAATCCAACGCGCTTAGTTCCATCTCTATTATCGATATACTGTTGTAAATTAATAGAGTTGTCTATGTTTGAAATTGTATGAAACTTTTTTTTTAATATATATATATATAAAAACATAAATAAAAGTGATTTCTAAAGAATTTAAATATAACCCAGATGCTCAATATTCAAATACTTTCAGCAAGAAAGTGATAGATATAATAAATCAAAACATAGTCATTACATCAGACGGTAAAGGCTTTAAAGCATCATTTCCAAATGTCTTTGAAAAATACAAACTTTCATACGTCAAATCAGATGCTATAGTCCAACGTTGGGGAACAGATTGGATGTTATTTTGGCAGAATCAGTTAAACTTTGCTATTTGGTGTGCGACAACTGGATGTGGTATTGATTTCAACAACCATCTAAAAGCTGATGCCCTGGTTGGTTCGTTATTTCGATTTCATGTCTATTACCAAGTCAGAAGAATATTATTTGAGATGAGTGTAGCAATGCCACAAGACTCAAATTGGAATGCGTTTAATAACACATATAACCGAAACGCATACAAAAGAATATGCAAGGAGTTTAACATTGATTTAAATTTAGACTGGAGACAAAAACAAAGCTATAATGATGGGCTAGGAACAATTTATAATTACTGGACACATATTGGTTATCATCCTTTGGTAAATACTGTATACGACAAGAAAACGATGAGTTTCACAGTCTATGAGAGTGATAAAACATATCACATTGATTACATTGCACAATGATCTGAGGCAGACAACAGCTGGTCTACTTTTATACTAGATGATTCATCTGGATTTACAAGAGCTGGAGTAAGAAAGAATCAATGACAGCATAAGAACATACTGCTGGGCAATCCTTGGCTCACAATCACAAACAAGAACAGATATACTTGGAACTGGAACAGCATTTGATGCACAGAAACAATTTTTAGCAAATGTAGAGGACGCAATAAATAGCCCCATCGACTTGCCCAGTCAAATTTCAGGATATGAAAACACCTTAAAATATGCAAGAAGTAAAGTTAATTTTGTCTATGAAAGTGGATTGTACATGTCTCCGAGCGACATGGAATTAAGAATTGGAATAATACAAGACTATAATAATGAAATTGTAATAGCAACCGATGCACAAGCATTAGGATTGAATAATGATGTAAATGTAAAACCAGTGCCACCAAAAAATATTCAACCTTTTCAAGACACCACAACAAAGAAATTTTTACCGGAACATTCTGATAAATCAATACACAAGACTGTGGAGCATAACCCACCAGAAATACAAAAAATAGCGATTGAACACGAAGATAACAAAACAACCATAAGTGTTGGTACTATAGTAATAGGTCTTGCTGCATTACTTATTTACGAGATTTAAACCACTCTTTAGCTGCCACATACAACAACCCGGAAACAAACACAAGCAAAGCCCATAGATTGTTACCAAGCCAATTAATAACATTACCTGTTGCAGATAAAAGCCATGATACTATTGCACCAATAACTCCTGGAAGTGCTGCAGCAGCTTTACCAGCTAGGTTGGCAAGAAGTTTACCAAGATTACTTTGTTGTTTTTTTATCCAGTCTTTTACACTTGATGGATCAGGTTTTGGAGTCGGAACAGGTGCAGTCCCTCCTCCTGTTGTAGGAATAATGGCATCAACTAATACCCCAAAATTCATACCAAAGGCAGTCAAAATACTAACAATAGTAATACCTTGCTCCCTAAACAAGGTTTTGATTCTCTCACCCAATGTTGTGTCTTCTTTTAAGACCTTATTTATTGTTTCTTTTATCCTGTTTATTTGACTGCGTAATGCTTCTTTGTTTTCACTCGCCGCTTCAAGTCGTGCACTTTTTTCATCTTCTAAGTTTTTTATTCTGTCACGTATGCGCTCTTGTTGAAACTCATCCTCCTGCCCGGGAGTGCTTACCTGTTCTAATTTTTGTTTTTCTTTTGTTATGTCTTTATCAAGCTCAGTGAGCTTTGAGAGATTATTAGTAAGTTCTCCACGAAAGCTTTGCAATCTTTTATCTAAACCTCGTATTTCTCGCAGTGTTAGATTTTCTGGTTGAACAGCAGTTTTAGGATGAGTTTCATCTATTATATTACTCAAATTACTCTCAATTATATTTACCTCATCTACTGTATTTTGTACATCTTCAGTTGTTGAAAAAGTTTGCAATGGTATATTTTCTCCTTCTTTTGTGAGGGTATCTCTTGTTTTTACTAAGGTTGCAAATTCTTTTCTACCTTGAGCCAGTCTAGTAGCCGGAACTAAATAATTATACATTTTTAATGTGTTTTTGATAAAGCCAACACCATATTTTCCAAGTAGAGTGTCCAGCGCATAACATTTGACTGCATTATTTCCCCTATGATAAGTAAGTGGAACATCATCTGTTCCCAACTGAACTGCATATAACATTGTTCTACCGTTTTTGTCCTTAGCCATTTTGAAATTTTTATAATCAATTTCGCTGATATTATCGTTAAATTCTTTATAAAATTCATCTACTAACCACCGTTTATGTTTAAGCTGTTCTTCCGTTTTATCTTCCCCTTCAAGCTGATCAATATAGTTAATTTCATTTACAATTTGTCTCTGAAATTCTGAGTCAGGTTGTATAAATTTTGGTTCTTTTTCTTCAAGCAAATCACTTATAAAAGCATTCACATCTTCATCTTCAACATTTGGATCGTACGTAGGATCAAATCCTCCTTCAGCCATTGTTTATTTTATTTAATTTTAAAAAATATATTTAAAAAATAAAAACAATGTCAGCTTACGGAAACAAACTCAGCCCTCATAGAAAACTAAGAGAACCTCATGGTGCCAAAGGCATCCGCACACGTGTAGTAATAACTAATAATCCATCAACAATAGACCATAACCAGCAACTGCTTGTGAGATTTCCAAATCTAACTACTAATGATGTGATAGTTCCAAGTACTGCTCGTCTTGCCTTTGAAATATAACTTAAAAGCAGAACAGACGCCAACGCTACTCTATTTCAAAATCTGGGTAGAACAATTGTGAAAAAAATGACAATAAGAATAAGTGGTAATGAAATCATGTCAATAGATGACAGTGATATATATCATTGTTATGTAGATTTATGGAAAAGCCCTACCGAACGATTAAACACAGCTTACCAAGGTATTGGTAAAGCAAACATGCTAAAACATAGAGTTGGTGCGGGAGATGCTTCCTCAGACACCAAAGATGAAGCTATAGCAGCAGCTTATGGAAATAGATTTTGTATTCCACTGGACTTTGAAATGTTAGAAAGTCATATGCAATTTTATCAAGCGGGGCTTGGTGATAGGTTAGAATATGAATTAACGTTTAACGATTATAACAAAGTTATCAAAAGCAGTGATGCTGATGCATCTTATGTAATAAAAAATATCTGCTTGGAATTTGATACGGTTAGTGATGTTGAATTATCCAGACAAATAAGACAGCAAATCAATGGTAAGATGTCATTTATGTATGATCGTATCTTGCGACATAGAAAAATAATAGCAAACAAATCTGAAACCCTTTGGAACATCAACATTAATGTACCAGCACGGAGCATGAAAGGTATTTTAATGCTGTTTGAAGACCCAGAAAGAACAGACACAGAATCCTTTTACAACCCAAAGATTGAAAAGGTTGAAATGACAATAGAGGGAGTACCAAATCAGTTGTATAGTCAGGGCATGAGGGCATATCAACATTGGGATGAAATCAACAAATATTTTGCCTTGACATCAAAAAGAAACAAAGAGACAGAAATAGTAGCGAGGGACTTATACTTTACCAATGTTTCTCTTGATAGCTATCTGACAAAATCATATGCTTTGTGGCTTGACCTTAGAACATGTAATGACAAAAAAAAAGCAGATGCAGATCAAACTTTAAATATTTATATATATATAATACAAGATGCGCAAATCAATTTCGAAGATGGAAGATTCAAAGAAGCAGGATACTAGTTTGCAACAAAAATATCCTAAATATTCACACAGTGCCATTATCTGTGGTCAGACAGGCTGTGGTAAAACAGAGTTTGTTCTTGACATACTTGAACAAGAGTATGTTGGAGTTTTTGAACATATAATTATATTGTGTCCAACCATAGAGTGGAACGAGGCTTATAAAAATAGATCCTGGATAGGTGATGTAAAAAACCCAAAAGATAAAAAAATAATAATTGTCAATCCCGTGAGCAACGGTAAAGAAATGTTACAAGAACTGTTGCGTTTCTTTTTCAAACAATATGCTGGCCAACCCACATTATACATTATTGACGATTGCTCAGCCACAAAAGAAATAACAAATAAAAAAGATATGTTGTCAGAGTTGGCATTCTCTGGTCGTCACGCCAAACAATCAGTGTGGGTCATTTCGCAGAGATATAATTCTGTATTGAAAGATTTGAGGGAGCAAGCAAAATGGTTGTGTATGTTTTACACCAAGGACAGAGATAGTTATGAAAATTGTTTGAGAGAAAATGATGTTATTCCAACGTTGGAAGAAAGAACCAGAATAAGAAAAGCTTTAGCTAAGACTAAATATTCCAAGTTAATTTTGAGGACTGACCAACCAACTGGTTATTGGGTTGAATAATTTCTACCAGCAATTTTTTTTTTTAACAGCATTGCTTTGTTGCTAATAGTAATACTAACAGCAAAGTAGCAATGTTAATAGCAATACTGACATACAAATATAATGAAAATATCAAAAAATATAGTAATGCTTATAGCATTGCTCATGGCAAAGTAGCATTGCTCATAGTAAAGTAGCAATGCTTGCAGCAAATTAACAATGCTAATAAAAAAATAGCAATATTAATAACAATGCTATTAACAATACTAACAATTACTAGTTGCATGAATATCGCAGCTAGTTGTTTTGTATTTTATATTTATTTCAAGATAAAAAATAAGATTAATAATATAAAAATGAATGCGGAAGAACTATTATATAAAATATATCGGAACAGACGGAACCAGATGTATCAAAGCAACAAGAAACAAAAAAAGAAAGATTATCAGCCATAGTGGCTGGCGGTGGTAGTCGTCAATATTTGGGTAAGGACATACAACTCACAAACATAGATGGCATGCCACCAGATGAAATTAACAAACTTTACTGCAGATATGAAGCAAGGCTTGGGGCAAGTATGACCAAGACTTTAGGCAATTCTTTTATTAACTTGTATGTGATGGGAGTATCAAAATATTTCAATGTGACAAATCCACCAAAGCTGATAGAAGATTTGGAGGAAGACCCATTTATTAATCATGCTTTGACAAGTACTTGTTGTGAGTTGTATTACAGGTATGGAATGTGCTTAGCACCATTTACAGCAATACTGACAACTGTTAGACATATTGATTTTAATAAAAATAAAAATATAGATAATATAAATGGAGAACCAAGAGAGTGAAGTTATACCTGTTGTTACACAACCTGTTGAACAACAAAAAGTAAAAAGTCCAAAACGAATAGAGGCTGGGAAAAAAGGAGCAGCGGCAAGAAAGGCAAAGCGTTTGCTTCAGGATGCAAAGCAAGATGCTGCAAAGCAAGATACTGCAAAGCAAGATGCTGCAAAGCAAGATGAAATAACAAAAATAACAATAGGTGAAGAAGAACCAGAAAAAATCAAAATAAACGTATACAAAAATTATATTTCACCGTGTCTGGTTTTATTAGGCATTGCTGGGTTGGGTTTGTATATTTATAACAAGAAATCTGCTACGCAACCTGTAGCTGTGCAACCTGTTCATGTTGCACCAAAAGACCCGTTTGATTTTTAATAATTTATTTAAAAAAAAAAATCATATAAAAAGAAATGGCAGCAAGTATTGACGGAAAACAAATTGTAAATATGATGTATCATGCTGGAGTGGAAACACTTCTAACTGTTGGATATTCTGAGATTGGCAGAAAACTACTAAAAAGACCAGCACCTAAAGTAGATTTTAATATGACAGATTTTGGGATGCTGTCTGTGGATATAATGTTAGCAATGGCTACAAAGGATATGTTGATTAAGCAAGGTATTATTCCTGCGGATATTATGAAATAATTTTAAAAAATATATATAAAAAAAATGGCAAGTGCAGTAGCAATGATGATCGGTGGCGCATTAACAAACGCATTGGCGTTTAGCGGTTCAAATTATTTCTTAAAAAAAATGGGAAGTCATTCAGATAAGGAAAGACACAGACATGACAAAGCAGTAGAACAATTGAATGCAGCACAAGTTGAGTGGAATAAAAAAAGAACAGAGAGATTAGATTTTATTAATAAGCAACTGCAAAAAGAGCACCATGCAGAGCAGACTTTTGATGATGTAGACCAAGCTATGAAGCAGTATTATTACATAACTGGCAAACATTTGCTTTTGGAACCGGAGCCCAAGTTGAGTGATTTTTATACACCATCTCCGGATCAACAGAATAGAGAAATTACGTTTATTGTGGTGGGCATGGCTGCAACTGGATTTGTGGCGTATAAATTGATTTCATAAAAAAAAAAAGTTTAAAACTATAATTACTTTGGATTTCTTTGGATTTGGAATGACTAAGTATGTTTACTTTGAAATAACCTTTGGAAAGACTAAGTCATATGCATGATACCTATTTTTTTTGTTGTTCTTACATGGTTTCAATCCAAGTGGTCGCATATAATATGGTGGTTTAGCACTCTTCTCTAATTTATCTTTGAGATGACCAGGCGCCCATACTTCACCATTATCTAATAATGTCAATACCATGGATGGACCATATTCAGTATCCAGTGTTTACGTATCTGTAATAGTATATTTTTTATTTAGTTCCAAGTCTGTCCATTTCTTTGTGCTATTTTGATATTGCTCTTCGAGCAGTTCATCGAATTGTGCAGTTGTGATATCCATTTTTTTATAGTTATATAAAGTTTCATCTTTAGTAGAAAAAAATGGAAAAGATTTATTACAGCCCAAAAGGATTTTGGAGAGGTTACACAGCAGTTAAAAAATTAGCAAAAGAGGCTGGTGTTAGTGAAAAAAAGGCATTAGAATTTTTAAAGAAACAAGCTGTGTGGCAGATTTATTTACCTGCGCCAAAGAAAATAATTAGACCCAGGTTTGATGTTTCTGCTAAGAATGGAGTGCATCAAGCTGATTTGTTATTTCTGCCGCATGATACTTTTAGACGCAAGACATATAAATATGCATTGACTGTGGTTGATATTGCAAGTAGATACAAAGAAGCAGAGCCACTGACTTCCAAGGATAGTAAAGAAGTTGCTAAAGCATTTGAAAAAATATACAGTCGGCATTTGAAATATCCAAAGTTATTACAAGTGGATCCAGGCAGAGAATTTATGGGTGCAGTATCGCAGTTAATGGCAAAACACAAAGTAAATATCAGACGGGGCAGAACAGAAATACACAGAGACCAAGCTTTAGTGGAAAGATTTAACAGAACATTAGCTAAAAGATTGTTTGGCTATCAGTATGCTAAGGAAATAGATTCACAAAAACGTAATAGAGAATGGGTAAAGAGATTACCAGAAGTTGTTAAAGCCATAAATGCGGAGACAAAAAAGCCTCCTCCTGTTGAAACAAAAATATTAAAAGATGATCCTATCTGTATGAATGCAAGTGTAAGATATTTATATCAACCCGGGGAACAAGAAGGTGAAAGACGCAGAGCAACTGATCCAATGTGGAGTGTAGATATTCACAAGATTAAAAGTTATATGGTGACGCAAGGTATAAGAGTTTATTATTTGAAAGCACCAGCGCCACAAAGAGGATTTGTCAAAGAAGAGTTACTTATTGTTGCTGCTGATACCCAAATTCATAAGTTTTTATAGAAACCAAGTGCATCAGTTGTAATTCCATCTTCTCGGATATATTTTTTTGAGTAGAATGGTGATAGTGTAACTTTGTTTACTGTTATGCCATATATTTGTTGCTTTATTGATCGCATCATATTCATTTCATGAGTATATTTTTTCTTGTTGAATAATGCATTTTTGTAGTTTTCAAAGTTGATATGTTTTTTTACTACATATTCTTTTACACCCTTTGCTTTTTTAATGAGTTGTTCATCCGCTCTCAAAATAGAATATAGCTTGGGTCTTAATCCAACATACTCAGCTATAGGAACACCAATACATTCGTCTTTCATCTTACCTAATACTTTTTTATTTGTATCATCGTGCATTGGATGATCATCAGGATAATCACTTAGATCATATTCATCTTTCATCTCAGATACATCTTTGTATGCATCTTCTGTTTTTATATCTATGAGCAAGCTGTCAGTATCTGTGTATAATAAAGTACAGTCGCTTCCATATCTTTTTTTCAGGGTATTATAATACCAATCATACATATGATGCTTTGATAAATCCAATACTGACATTCCAACATAGATAGGTTTGTTTAATGTTAATTTTGTTTTGTTTACATGCACTGCTGATAATTCATCTGAGAATTTTATGCGCCTGTTAAAGTTAGGCTTAGCTATTATTTTTCTTATTCTTTCGTTTTCAGATCCGTCAGTTCGGATTAATTTTATATCAGTTCGCTTTCGTAGATTTTCCATTGTCTTTCCAAACACAGATAGATTCATAAGCTTGTAGAAATCTTTTTCAAACTGTGATTTAGCTTCTTTTCTAAATTCTGTATTCAGACTTATGTATGATGCCATCCATGGTTTTTCATTAAATTCTAATACTCTGTGTACTTTCTTTAGTTTCATGCCTAAAGATAAATACAACTCTAAATTTTTATAATGTATCACATACTTTTTCTTGTCCATAAGATTAGGAACTAGTTGTTCTGTCATAATATTATTTTCCAGCAAATCTGTTTGATAAGCAGACAGCCATTCTTTTTTTACTGCTAATTTTTCTGGTGCAAGTGGATACTCATTATGAGATTCATGAAGTTCTTTAGGATATTCTAAATCTACTTCTAGGATATATCCTTTTCCTTCTTTTCTTTCTTTTGGCTCTGGCAACGTTTCCACCCACTTAAAGCCAGAATATGGAAGTGCCTGACTCATTGAATGCCCATAAAGATTATTTGCATCAAAATACATTAAGAAGTTATTTTTATCATCAGGTCTATAACCAACCACATGTGGATTATTTGCTTTGGCATATCGTTTTGATACCATACTTATGCCACCTCGCATTCCCTTTTCTAGAAACAAATGCATGTTAATGTCTGTCAAAAGTTCTAATTTTATTTCAGAATATTTAAGTAAGGCATCCCAAGCTAATCCAGGTGCTGTATAATAATGCAAAGCATCAAGTTTGTATGCACTTATACATGTATTTCTGAAAGTTTGAAACACATCTGCTAGCAAAGTTACATCCGCTTTCAAATATAAATCATGATAATCTCCAAGAGTTTTACAGTCAGACTCTTTCCACATTCTTTGAGCATATTCATAATCTTTGGGACTTATACTTTCATCTGATAAACTACTGTAAACATTTTCTATGGGCGGTAATTCTGTTTCCTTGAATCTTTCCATGCTGTCCATATATTCGTATGGATAAACACCTTTTCGTAGAAGTTCAGGTTTAAGAGATAAATTATAATAGTCGTTAAGAGTTTTACAGTTAAACTCTTTCCATACGGTTTGAATATATTCATAATAAGCTTCGTAATCTTTAGCCTTGATACCTTCCTTTAAGAAACTACTGTAAAACCTTTCTACGGGTGGTAATTTAGTTTCCACACTGTTCATATATTCATCCGGGTAAATAGCTTTTCTCATAGGTAAATGTTTAAACTGATTTTTAGTAATTTTAAAATCATCTGCGCTTGTTGCATCAACTAATTTTGACTAAATTGGAAACTGTCTAAAAATCTAAGTTGGCCAGCACTAAATGAAATATACTTCTCAGCATTGTTTGGGATGCATGTAATATTACCTGTCATTTTATGTATTTTCTGCATAATCAAATGACTATCATATCCTTTGAGGTTGTGAAATATAACAGGGATAGTTGTTTTGCCTGGTTTTATTTTTAATTTCAGGTTACAGTTTTTATGTGCTGCACCTCTGTATTTTCCTGTGAAATGACAATGATCTTTTACTTTGCAGTTCTTATCATTATTTATTATATTCTCGCATATCCAGCAGTGTGTTGCTTTTTCATAATCTATTTCATTCTGCTGTGTCATGATTAATGGTTTCGGGTGAGCAAATATATTATTGATCTTGCTCTTTTCACATTCCAAATGATTTAAAAACTTTTCAACAGTATCTTCACCTCTGTAAGTAACAGTTTCTTCTGTTTTACCATCATATCTGACAACTTGATATCCAAATCCACAAGCTTCATGCACACTTGTGATTTCAGATTTCTTTCCAAATTTAGTTGATTGCGGTTTGACTATACTTTCAAAATCAGCATATATTGCATAGGGTACAGACATTTGATTTTGATGATTTTTAAATTGGATGTTTGTACCTTTTTTTGGCATTTCTATTCTGCAAGAGTTTTTATTAATACCATCGCAGTCTTCTTTGTGTTTGGCAAGTAGTCTTATTCCAGAATAGCCATAAAGACAACGATCGCAGAAGTAAGTTTTACCATGATGTTTGTTTTGATCATAAAGTAATCTATTTAGATCTTTAATCCAGCAGTAATGATATTTTGTTGTTTTGGGTTCCTCAGAATAATCATCAGGGTTATAATTATCATCTATGATTCCTTCTTCATTGTTTAGATCATCTTCTTTCTCTGGTTCAACCTCAGTGTCTTCAGAGATTAACATCAAATTAATTCTTTCAATGTCTTTCGGCTGCTCTGATATTTTATATGGAAACCAGATACTTTTTTTTTTTCTGATACAGCACATCCGTAAACATTAATAGCAAGATTGTTTTGTTTTTCTACTTTGCTTATTTGAGAAATTGGAGTGGGAAAATCAATACCATCCATATTCAACTTACCCATGTGTTTGTTGTAACTGGATATCCTAGTTGGATTATTTTTATTAGGCCACAGAGCAGAAACCAATGCTACTTCCAAGCACTTATTATCTTTATTGTTAACATTTATAATTGCTTTTTTATCAGATACTGCTTTATGCAAAGGAATATATGAAGAACCTTTTAATGGCTCATACTTTGCAAGATTTAAATAAAACATAACACAGTAATCAATCTCCAATCCAGATGCTTTGTTTGTAAATCTTTCAAGACCCTCTCATTTATTTTTTCAGAGTTTAAGATTGCATTTTGCTCGCTGTGTAAGTTCGCTGTGGTGTATTTTTTTGTAGCACCATCATCTTTGAATAATTTTACAGTAAGACCTAATTGAAACTTTAATCCATTCATCTTTGTCAGCTCTTTGGTTATTTGTTTCGTAATAATAGATTTTTTATCATGGAATAGTTTCTGAGGGTCTTTATATTTTTGGGCAGATATTTCGTATGCTTTGAAATATCCACACATTGGCTTGTCAACCAGTTTTAATTCTGAAATACTTTCTTTAGATTTTCTATCATTAAACTCTTTCAGTTCATTTATAACATTGTCTCGTAATTTAGCATATTTCTGCTTTTGTTCATTTATAACATTTTCTTGTAATTTATCATATTTTTGCTTTTCTCGTTTACGTTGTTTTTTTAGCACGTCGTCTTTTGAGTAAATTTTCTAATGTTTGAGATTTAACCTCTTTTGGAGTTTCCTTTGAAACTTCTTTTAATGCATTTATACCGTTAGATAGTGTTTGCTTATCTATTACACCTGCATCAAACAGGCGTATTAAATTTTCTATAATCTCTTCAGTCTTCATTATTTCTTTTTGATATACTTATATTTATTTTTTTATTTAATATAAAAAAATATATCAAAAAGAAACAATGGAAATTAATGTTTGCAAATTTCTTAAAATTGGATTACACGATCCGTGTGAAAATAAGGCTATAAAAGATTCTAATTATTGCAGTTTGCATAAGTATAGATTAAAAACAAGTCATGTATTGCCGTGCTCAATATGTAAAAAAGGCACAAGAGCAAAAAATAAAATTTGTGCTGATTGTGGTGGAGTTTCAGTCAGAATAATGGCAAGTTATTGGAAATTTAAAGATTATAATGCTGAGTGCTTAAAATTTAGACGTATTGATGTTTAACCATATAAAAAAAAAATGTTGTAATTTTGATAACTATAAAAAATTTAAACTTGCAATCTTCACTACCCCTATTTTAAAAAAGTTTTAATAAATCAAGTAAAATCACCATGTCATGGTGATTTATTATATATATATGTATTTTGGGTGTTTCTGTTGTAATCAGAGGCGAGCGAAAATCATCATTTCATGCTGATTATATATATGTAAATTGGGTGTTTCTGTTGTAATCAGAGGCGAGCGAAGCGAGACGATGGATTACAGCAGAACACCCACTTTACATATATATTTATCAGACGCAAGCTTAATGCAAAAGCTCAAAAACATCATGAAATAAAAACTTTGGCAGAGTCTAAGTTAAATAGTATAAAGCAGTTAATATCAAAAGCGTTGAGTGATGCACAGATATCAGAACAAGAGTTTTAAGATGGTTCTGGATGAACTGGAGAGATACTATAATTTGAAACAGGACATCAAACAAAAGAAACTTGAAATAAGTGAAGTTCAAAAAAAAAGAACTAGTAGAGCAGGGAAGAAAGGAAGCAATGGCAACCTTACAAAAAAGTCTAAAAAGTGTGTGATTTATTGTTTTAGTAGTGTGTTTGAGTATGATCCACCACCTTTGTATTCAAGGTCGGAAAATTGTTAATTTGAGTGTAATTTTGATAACAAATCAACAAATTTGTTTTGTATTAAAAAAAATAAATATTATAATTATATTACAAAAACGCACAGACTATTTTGGGTGTAATTTTGATAACTATAAAAAAAAAAAACTTGCAATCTTCACTACCCCTATTCTAAAAAAGTTTTAATAAATCAAGTAAATCACCATTTCACGGTGATTTATTATCTATGTATTTTGGGGTCGTTCTGCTGTAAAAAAAATTAACGCAGAACCCCCAAAATACATATATATATATGTTAGTTGATTCTAATACATCCATAAATTAACATTAGAAGTTCGTTTACATATACTTTATTTCATACAAAAGGTAAAAGGGCCCATCAGTTAACAATTTACAATATGGTTAATCTAACTGTCAACGTAGTCATGTTCCACATAATGTATATATATATATAGTTGTATAAATGATATAGTTCAGAATTGTTTAGGTTACAAAAATCCCGTTATAAATATAGTTGTTTTACTGAATCCTCTTAGAAGTGCAAGAAACTCTTTATGGTAAAAGGATATATAAATTCATCTGAAGTAAAACATTATTTCAGTTCTCTATTTGAAACACTTTTAAACTTTTTCAATAATATTTGTTTAAAATATGCGTAGTTCATGATACAATGGTCATTCTAAAATAAGTGAAATTGATTTTCGAGGGTGTAGTATAATTGACACATTCGCTCATTTAACGGTATTTACATATTTTTAGACTGTTATGTATATATCAAAGAACACATCATGTTTATGAAATGAAAAGAAAAAAAGCACGATCAGTGGTAAATGTAGTAATGATAGAATATGTTTACTGCGCTATGCACGTGGCCCTGCGAGGAAGGTCAATAACTCTGTTGTAAATGTACGAATGAAACTAGAGTGGTCAACCATTATTGTGGACGAGACCACACACAGGAGAAATAAAAGTGACCAAATATATTCCCGTAAGGCCAAGAAAAAAACAGTCGTGTTTCAGGTTTCCTGTAAAAAAAATAATAGGGTAGGTAGGTCGAATTTCTTTCTTTTTTTTCTTTTTCTTTTTTCTTCTTTTTTTTTTAATACAATAATGTAGAAAATACAACCGGAAAACATAATTCTAAACTCTGATTTTGAAAACCTCAATGATGTATATATTAATATATATAATTTAAAATTGCTCCAAAATGGACTTTGAACTCATCACATGAAGATGGGAAAGAAACGTCACAGAGAAGAGCACATGCATTTGTTTGGAATATTGTTTCAATAAAACATGCAACGTACATAAAAGTAAAAGTACTTCAATTTTAATTTTAATATTTGAATTTTATAAACATTCGTCGTGTGAGCCGAAGAATACATTTGACTTTTTTTTTATTGTGTTGCTAGAAAAAATACATACAGAACTGGTGACAGTAATATTGTAGCCTTTATATGAAGGATGAACCTCCCGATAATATCGGCCACCAATTTGTCGGTAGAAATACAGGTAATATAACTCATGGCCTCTTTTCGACCTTGAAGGCCATAAGACTTCATGCGGCATCCATTGCCGGGTAAAATCAAGCGTAAACATCCGAGATTCACCAATCGCAGTATTTCCGTCGGACACCACAGATAAAGGAGGTAGATAAAAAAGACAAGTTCGCTTTTCTACATTTTTACAGGATTCATTGATTTATCTTTACCAGGTTCTAAATCTACTGCATTTTAGGAAGAGATCACAGACAAATGCATGTTGATATAAGATTTCTAGCTTATTCTGCCTCATTTTACACATCATGGGTCTAATCACCACAGGGTTGTATTTATGTCTAAATTTTGATAGGTTTCACGCAAACATGAAATTAAAAAAATTTCAATCTCGTAAATAATTGTTAAATGTGTTTTTAATTGCAGATATTGGATGAATGATGAATTTAAGCATAAATACATGTTGTAAAATCTGTTTATCTCTATGCCACAAACAAAAATATTACAATGGGACCCTATGGAAAATTAATTGTGGTGTGAGACGTAAAGCACTGACAAATTTACACTAAGTCGCAAGGCATTAAATCAAATTTATTTATCGTATGTCCGTCCAATCTTAGAATATGCTGCTATTGTTTGGGATGGCTGCACCGAATATGAGTATGAAATACAGTATGAAGCTGCACGTATTGTGACCGGTCTTACCCGTTCGGTATCTATTGTTAATTTAATGAATGAAATAGGATGGTTAACGTTATCAGAACGGCGTAAGTTCCAAAAACTTTCTGTTGTATATAAAATGAAAAACGGAACAGTGCCTGAATACCTGGCAAATCTACTGCCAAGAACCGTAGCGGAAGAAACTCCATATCCCCTCAGGAACGCAGAAAATTTCTCGCAGACTTCAGTCAGAACCTCTATTTTTATGAATTCATTTATTCCATCAGCTATGAAACTCTGGAATGATTTACCTTTAGATATTAGAAATTCAGGCTCATTAAACACATTCAAAGGTCAGCTTATGCGAATAATGTTTACTAATTCAAATGTTCCTAGTTTTTACTTTTCTGGTGTACGTTTCTTTTCTGTTATGCATGCTAGGATAAGAAATTCATGTAGTAATCTCAATAATGACCTTTTTCAAAATCATTTACGCGAATCGCCTCAATGCATTTGCGGTCAGGGTAATGAAGATGCAAATCATTTCTTCTTTGAATGTATGCAATTCAATGTTGAAAGGCTCGAACTTTTCCAGTCAACACGTTCGTTTCATCCTTTAAGTTCAAATACATTATTGTTTGGAAGATTAGATCTTACAACACAAGAAAATGGTTTGATTTTTAATTCTGTTCAAAATTTTATTAGAGATAGTCATCGATTTACTTAAGTTTGCCATTACATTTTATCTGTCTAATCAACCCGAGCAATGTTAAATGTGTTGCATTATTCTTTCTTCCACTTCTACTTTTTCTTTAATTCTTTTTTTTCTATTTTCTTATTATCTTAACATCTTCTACTACATATCAAGTTGTAGTTAATCCAGTTTATTGATACGTGTTAATAGCAATTGTCATTCATTATATTTGTTAAAACTACATTGTAGGGAAGGGCCGTAACTAATGTGGGTAGCACTTGTGGCCCGACCCGATTGCATTGTACTTGTACATATATGGCAATAAAATATGTTTAAATCAAATCAATCAAATCACTGACAAATACAGAACGAAAAAAATATCGTCATCATCGCGGCACAAGAGATCGCTATTTTTTTGATTTTTTGACTATTTTTTTTCTTGGCCTAACCCTATCCATTGCATGTTTTACTTTGTCACTCCTTTTTTTAAAATGCAACAGAGTACTCAAATTTTCGGAGTCTGCGTAAACAACCTCGCTATGTCCCTATCGTCTGCACCCAGTTTGACAAGACAATGTAAATAACTGTCAATCCCATAATAGAAGCCATTACATTTGCAGCTTTTAATATAATATCAGAAATGGGTTGTGGTGAATGTGAAATTACTCAATGTCTACGCAAAACGTTTTAACGACAACTAAATGGAATTTAATTTGCGTGACAAGAATAGTCTAATGCAGTCTGTGAAATATATCAGTGTTAAACCGACGCTTTACTTATGAAGAATAATGCCCAAACAAGCTGCTGCGTCACAAGAAGACGTATGTGTAAACGATATGAAATAAATATCTAACGTTGGTACAACCATAGTAACGACACATGCTATACGCACATTATTAGACGATTTTAGTTTGTGTTATACAGGATATAATTATAATGCACAAATATTATGAATTTAATAATAATTATTGTTCTATAGTTTTGGTCATTGGAATAATTGTCTCTAATATTTTGAGAAATATGACATTTCAAACAAAATGAATACATACTGGAAAGGGAGATCCTTTGAAAGCAAAGAACACAAGTAGCAGACTCAGTTTTATGGAGAGGTTATGGGAAGTTGCAACACCTCTCACGTCAACCCTAGCACCGACTGAAGCATTTGTTTAATTAAAAGCCTCCTAGATAAGGCTAGGTGATCCCCATGGACCAGTAAAATATAACACTACTGATTGGTAGCGCGGGAAGACCCCCACTTACAGTCACAATGTGCATAATGCATGTCTTACAAGAGAAGCGAGGCTAGTTGCTTTAGTAAACGATTTCATGAGAGTGATGATTAATAATAATATCATTCAACCCGAGTCGGCTGCTTTATCTTTATTATGCGTTCTGAACTTTCGAAAGACGTGTGTGTGCTTGCATCTTTGCATTCAAACTATTGTAAGCTATGATTGAACATATTCTGTGTGTCTTTAACGTCAGAGTAGTTAAACTAGAAGTTCATGCTTGACTTACCCATTGAGACATGAAATAAGTTATTTATTGCTAAGATATGTTGCAATAATGCATCTCTAAAGCTGTTTTCAATCCAACCAAGCCCGCATTTATTTAAGAAAGATGTGAAACAAGAATTCATTAGGCACGTGAATTGTATCCTTAACTACTTTATTCGTTTGCGTGGGAAAAACTAATTTTGCAGTGAGCAGGTTTTAAGAGAAACAATACAAATAAGTGTACTTTAATTAAAAAATGAAGCTTTCAGATCAATAAATTGAACAAAGTACGATGCAAACGCATCATTTATCAGATTGTGTTATGTTATGGTATGAATAAGGTTTGGTGCACCAGAGAACTTGACCTTTTACGACTGACCTGTCCAATGCTGTACCCTATTGTCAACCCCTTTATGTTTGTGGTGTCGCATACTTTGCTTCTATTTAGCTGTGTTATTTTATGTGAACACAACCTCGCTATTATCCTGTCTTCAGGGTCAAGTTGACAAGACAGTGTAAATAAAAGTACATCTCATTAAAAGAAAATATTTAACAATAAATTCCACAGTCAGAGAAAATAGCAAACGATACAGGTATATGTTATTGTAAATACATATGTAAAAAAATATGTAATTAGAAATACCTCAGGATGACTCCAGATTTTAACTGAACAACCACAACTTTTGCAATCAAAGAGAAACCGCAATCTAAAATACGACCATGAACGAGTATGAATTATACGGTTGGGTAAACTTTTATGTACATCCCGAGACTTACTGTATAACGATTGATTTTATTTTATTGACCATGTCATCAATACTAAAAAAAAAAATAATTTGAAGTTTAATATACATTTGATTGATCAATGGACGCATTCTCGCATGTATCTTGGCGGTCGAACTTATTGTCATTGAACAATGTATTCATTCACTCATTTTAGCTTCATCATTTTATGGTGTGCTTTTGAGCTGGAATGCAAACACGTGTGTATCCAGTTCATTGACCGCCAAATAAATGTACTTTTAGAAATCTACAGATAATTGTGAACAACATGGAGAAATGGGAAATTACACTTAAAAGTAGGTATACAACTCATATAGGAAATGAAGCTTTCGCAGAGTCAACCAAAACAAGCCTTAAAAGAGACAATAATTACTATGTTAATAAAAAGCAAGATATATGTATACGACAATGAGAAACACTAATTACAACGTCAATAAGAAACAAGGCATGTGACAATAAGAAACAATAATTACAATGTTAATAAGAAGCAAGGCGTGTGGCAATAAGAAACAATAATTATAATGTTAATAAGAAGCAAGGCGTGTGGCAATAAGAAACAATAAGTATAATGTTAATAAGAAGCAAGGCGTGTGACAATAAGAAACAATAATTATAATGTTATTAGAAGCAAGGCGTTTGGCAATAAGAAACAATAATTATAATGTTAATAAGAAGCAAGGCGTGTGGCAATAAGAAACAATAATTATAATGTTAATAAGAAGCAAGGCGTGTGGCAATAAGAAACAATGTTAATAAGAAGCAAGGCGTGTGGCAATAAGAAACACTAATTACAACGTCAATAAGAAGCAAGGCATGTGGCCATAAGAAACAATAATTATAATTGTAGCACCGCTAAATGTGAAAATTCCGCTAAATGTAAAAACTTCCGCTAAATGTTAAAAATCTTCCGCTAAATGTAAAAAAACTTCCTCTAAATGTAAAAACTTCCGCTAAATGTAAAAAAAATACTAACCGCTAAATGTTATAAATTTTAACATATACCGTTTAGTGGAATCCGTTAACCGCTAAATGTTAAAAGTCACTAAAGTATGTAAGGGTATGAACAATGCTGTTTTAATCGACTCAATGACGTTGTTATCAAAGTAAGTCATAACGACAAACTGATGCTGATGTTACTGCTGCAGTTTTCTGTTACATTTAGCGGAAGATTTTTAACATTTAGCGGAAGTTTTTACATTTAGCGGAATTTTCACATTTTGCGGTGCTACAACTGTAGAATTCACTGGTAAAATGTATATACCGTTCGAAAAGGTCGCTTGCGAAGTTGAAGTTATATTCAATATTGAACTAACTAGATAAACTAGAACTGTGTTCCTGAGAAACGGATACACCCATAAATCCCCCCACGCACCCCCCCCCACTCCCCCTCCCCTACACACAATGAAAACAATCAATAGAAAACATAAAATTCTAACGAAGAAATGGTCGTAACTCCAGTAATACAATGTTGATTTTGGAGCCGAATCGATATGCCCATCTTGATATCATAGGTAAGCATCCTGTAAAGTTTCGGAACAATCAGTTGAAATATGTAGGATGAGACGCAAATGATATTATGGTATAACATTAGACAAAAAGGGGCCATGATAAAAGGTCGATTTTGGCGCCGAACGATATGCACATTTTGACATCATAAGTAATATTCTGTAAAGTTTCAAAACAATCAGTGGAAAACTGTAGGAGGAAATAGTTATATACCATAAACCTTTACGAAAAAAACGGCCTTACCTCGGATTATACAAACTTAAAGTTATATTTGGCGCCGACTCGATATATGCACATCTTAACAGCATAGGTAAGTATCTTCGAACCAATCAGTTGAAAACAGGCCATAGACGCACAAGATATTATAAAGTAACATTTGTTGAAAAGGGGGCCATACCTCTGATAATACATGATCGAATTTGGCACCAAATCGATATGCACATCTTGATATCAAAGGTAAGCATTATGTTTCGAAACAATCATTTGAAAACTGTAGAAGAAGATAGACGCACAAGATCTTATAACGTAAAGTTTAACGAAAAAGGGCATTAACTCTGATCATACATGATCAAATTTGGCAGTCGATATACACATCATAGGCAAGTATCCTGTAAAATGTCGAAACAATCGGTTGAAAATTGAAGGAGATAGATGCACTCGGACTGACAGACGGACATGGCCAACACGATATGCCCCTCACCATTCGGTGGTAGTGCATAACAAGTAATCCCTATCATGTTTAAGCAAAGAGGCTAAGTAGTGTCTATGTAGGCTTTATTGGAAAAAGTTCCTTACAGTGGATGCAAAAAGCCAGTGGATACAAATGTGCAGTCAGTTATAAAATCATGGACTCACATTTATGATTCGAGTTCTATCATTTGAGCAAATAAGCTAAAGATACAACATGTTCCCAAGGTTAACGTGTTGCATGTGCGAACTGATATATGCAGAGGCGTATAGATGCAAGAAAACTGCTTCCGTCAATGAAACGTATTTTAATAATGTTTCTTTTATAAATATGTAATTATTTCAAACAACTGAGTCGATTAAAGCAGCACTGTTCATGCCATCACATATTTCAGACAACTTTAGTGACTTTTAACATTTAGCGGTTAACGGATTCCACTAATAAACGCTATATGTTAAAATTTATAACATTAAGCGTTTAGTGATTTTTTACATTTAGCGGAAGTTTTTACATTTAGAGGAAGTTTTTTTACATTTAGCGGAAGATTTTTAACATTTTTACATTTAGCTAAATTTTCACGTTTAGCGGTGCTACAATAATGTTGACAAGAAGCAAGGCATGTGACAATAAGAAACAATAAGTATAAAAGAAGCAAGGCATGTGACAAAAAGAGACAATTATTACAACGTCAATAAGAAACAAGGCATGTGACAAAAAGAGACAATTATTACAACGTCAATAAGAAACAAGGCATGTTGCAATAAGAAACAATAATTATAATGTTAACAAGAAGCAAGGCATGTGACAATAAGAAACAATAATTATAATGTTAACAAGAAGCAAGGCATGTAACAATAAGAAACAATTATTATAATGTTAATAAGAAACAAGGCATGTGACAATAAGAAACAATAATTATAATGTTAACAAGAAGCAAGGCATGTAACAATAAGAAACAATTATTATAATGTTAATAAGAAACAAGGCATGTGACAATAAGAAACACAAAGTATAATGTTAACAAGAAGCAAGGCATGTGGCAATAAGAAACAATAATTATAATGTTAACAAGAAGCAAGGCATGTAACAATAAGAAACAATAATTATAATGTTAACAAGAAGCAAGGCATGTAACAATAAGAAACAATTATTATAATGTTAATAAGAAACAAGGCATGTGACAATAAGAAACAATAATTATAATGTTAACAAGAAGCAAGGCATGTAACAATAAGAAACACAAAGTATAATGTTAACAAGAAGCAAGGCATGTGGCAATAAGAAACAATTATTATAATGTTAATAAGAAACAAGGCATGTGACAATAAGAAACAATAATTATAATGTTAACAAGAAGCAAGGCATGTAACAATAAGAAACAATTATTATAATGTTAACAAGAAGCAAGGCATGTAACAATAAGAAACAATTATTATAATGTTAACAAGAAGCAAGGCATGTGACAATAAGAAACAATAATTATAATGTTAACAAGAAGCAAGGCATGTAACAATAAGAAACAATTATTATAATGTTAATAAGAAACAAGGCATGTGACAATAAGAAACAATAATTATAATGTTAACAAGAAGCAAGGCATGTAACAATAAGAAACAATTATTATAATGTTAATAAGAAACAAGGCATGTGACAATAAGAAACACAAAGTATAATGTTAACAAGAAGCAAGGCATGTGACAATAAGAAACAACAATCAGTACGGGAGCAGCCTTGATATTTTCCTACATCTTTCAAATATCGCAACCACGCTTGACAACCACAAAAGTAGTTCCCCGCATTGAACCCCAATGATCGATCCGTTCAATGGACGCCATTTTGTATTGAAAAAGTCCACGGAAAACGGATATCTAAAACATTTCAAACGTAATTTGGATGGATCTTTGCATTAGGGATATTTTTACCAGTGAAACAAATGCCATTACACAATAAAAAATATAATAGTGTTGTTAATTATTTAAAAAAGTGGCTTCAAACTCGTAAAAAAACGGTTTTCCATTTTGCCGATCGCAAAATCAAGGCCATTTCTATCGGAGATTTACGCACCGACATCATTCTATAGCTATATATTGTTTACATATGCTATTGAAGCAACTTAAAAAGTATGCTACCCTTTTTATTACAATGACTTACAAGCACTTGACACTATATCTGTTGGTCTATTTTCTAACACATCGTGTGAAAAACTGACAATTTTATTGAATCGATATATAACGTTAATAAGAAGCAATGCATATGCCATCACAAACATCATTACTAACTCACTGTGAAAACTTGTGTGGTCACCAAGGAAAGGAAATTTAGAACCACTTTTTAATAATTATTTTGTTTTTACATGTTTTCTGCATCAATTATTTCAGTTATGTACCTAAATTGATTCTATTTTTAAATTAATCATACATGTTCAGTTTATAAATTATTGAAGTTTGTAAAATAAACCTGTCGAGCACTCTCATATCTATTTGTTTTATGGAATTCATTAGTTACTAAACGTGTTTCAATCTCACTGACAGTGGATGCATTGTATTGAATTCACTTCAAAAAGTGTTTTTATTTGTAACAATCATACACTTATAGTAATGAACTTGATGAAACAACTTTAAACATTTTGACAGGAAGAGAACATTTAAATATATTTCACGAAGAAGTACTTTTTGTTCTTAAAGGTAAATGGCCACCCTTTTTGTATTATTATCAATTAACAAATATAAACATCATATGAACATTTCTTGATAGTCCCGGAGAGAAACATATATTTAAATTCGGTACTAAGCTGTATGTACAAATAAGTATTATTTGCATGACGTAGATACTACTTTTACCACGGCATGACTGTACGGGGAAATGATGTAAATCTGAATTGTAAAGCTGCACAACTATTGCCAGATAATTGATACATACATTTACCTGTGGATTACTTTACCAGTTCAAAGTTTTCTACGTCATCAAATAAAATCTTATTCTCGCTTTTCACAGATATTGCAATGTGTGAATTGTAAATATGTAGTGTTGTGTATCGATTTCGATTTAAATAAATATAAACATGTTCACGTAACAAAACATGACCGGGGAACTTTAACATACTTAAAAGGAGATGCCTTGTAAGCAGCAAACACAGAAACTACAGAGAAGAATAGCAGACGCGGTTGTATTGAGTCTGTTCGTGAGATGTACTATAATGTGCAACACCTCTCTCGCCCCACTAGCAACGGCTTCAGCGGTATTTTACCTTAAGGCCACACAGATTGGGCTGATGATCCCAAAGGATCAGTAAGTAATAACACTTCTAGGCCCTATGCTATGAAGCAACTTACGACCATTTTGATCGTAAATCAACTTCTTAAATGCTTCACAATAAATTACACTTTTCAAATAAACGTGATTTCATTTCATTTTCTTATACACGTGATATTTCTGCACTACGTGCATGCATCTACATTGAATGCTAAGGCGAAAAAAGTGAACGATTTTAGAATTTGAGAATTTGATCGTAAGATGTTTAATAAAACAGGGCCCAGATTTGTAGTTGGGGTAACTCTTTACAGCCGCCACACAGCACTAAACAAACGCTAGTGGGAATATCAATAAATACTGAAAAAGGGGATCCCTTGGGAGCAACAGGCATAAACAAGAGAAAAATTGGGAAAAGTGGTAATAGAGGTATACATATTTATTGTTAAAAGTGGCAAGTTTTACCTGTTATTGTCATGATGTTAATCAACGTTATATGTCGGATGATCATGCCAGTACGTTATATGTCGGATGATCAGGCCAGTACGTTATATGTCGGATGATCAGGCCAGTACGTTATATGTCGGATGATGAGGCTAGTACGTTATATGTCGGATGATGAGGCCAGTACGTTATATGTCGGATGATGAGGCCAGTACGTTATATGTCGGATGATGAGGCCAGTACGTTATATGTCGGATGATGAGGCCAGTACGTCATATGTCGGATGATGAGGCCAGTACGTTATATGTCGGATGATGAGGCCAGTACGTTATATGTCGGATGATGAGGCCAGTACGTCATATGTCGGATGATGAGGCCAGTACGTCATATGTCGGATGATGAGGCCAGTACGTTATATGTCGGATGATGAGGCCAGTACGTCATATGTCGGATGATGAGGCCAGTACGTTATATGTCGGATGATGAGGCCAGTACGTTATATGTCGGATGATGAGGCCAGTACGCTATATGTCGGATGATGAGGCCAGTACGTCATATGTCGGATGATGAGGCCAGTACGTTATATGTCGGATGATGAGGCCAGTACGTCATATGTCGGATGATGAGGCCAGTACGTCATATGTCGGATGATGAGGCCAGTACGTCATATGTCGGATGATGAGGCCAGTACGTTATATGTCGGATGATGAGGCCAGTACGTCATATGTCGGATGATGAGGCCAGTACGTCATATGTCGGATGATGAGGCCAGAACGTCATATGTCGGATGATGAGGCCAGTACGTCATATGTCGGATGATGAGGCCAGTACGTTATATGTCGGATGATGAGGCCAGTACGTCATATGTCGGATGATGAGGCCGGTACGTTATATGTCGGATGATGAGGCCGCTACGTCATATGTCGGATGATGAGGCCGGTACGTCATATGTCGGATGATGAGGCCAGTACGTCATATGTCGGATGATGAGGCCAGTACGTCATATATCGGATGATGAGGCCAGTACGTCATATGTCGGATGATGAGGCCAGTACGTCATATGTCGGATGATGAGGCCGGTACGTCATATGTCGGATGATGAGGCCGGTATAATAGCAAGTGTAGTCAGTATTAACACGTATACACAGGCTTCTCGTTATGTATGTTTTGGTTTTAACTTGTTTATAGATGTAAAGTGCAAAGTATCATATAGCTCAGGTAATATTCAATATAGCAATCGTAACTGGGTACAGGTAAATGGTGAAAAAATCGTTCCTCAACCGGGACTCGAACCCAGGGTCTCTGATTTACCGTAATAGCTATCTACCAACTGAGCTATCGAGGAATAGATTATTCACCATTTACCCGTACGCGTGAAGTGTGTCACGCACTCTCCGGAACTTATCTTATGTTTAAATTGTCCTATTTGACAAAATCTTACGATTTAACAAATCTTCTATGTCACGGGGAAATACGTTGACAAAAGTATGGCTGATTTTTAAAAGCACATATCTTTCTTTAACGGTTTTAATAGAAGCGCACATTTTATATAAAGACATTCACGTATTGTTTGACTCCCTAGTGTTAACTTTAAATCTTTTACGCGACACAGGCCAAAATTAGCCAGATTAGTTGTTTGGCCTTTTTCTAAAAACATCATCAATCTGTGATATTGTTTTTGAGCGCTTAGTCGTTAAAACATACTTAGTTTAAACTACAGCGGTTTTGGAGAAAATGCATGCTGAACAGGATGGATGTATTCATGATTTTCGACATATTCCTTCAAGAGAATATAACAGAGTGTCGACACCCTCAAGAGAAAAGGAAAATATCCCCCTAGGAGATATTTATGAATGCCGGCCTATTTCTTTAAGAAAATCTCCTCCAAGGAGTTGATTATGATTATCGACATATTTCTTCAAGATCATATCCGCTAGAAGTAATTTATGATTGTCACCATATACCGCCAAGAGAATCTCTTCCCAGGAGTTATTCATAAATATACTACAAGTATTCCATAATAAAAGTAGACAAAAGTCGAACAGAAAAAAGTAGACAAAAGTCGAACAGGATAGGTAGCATACAATGAACTGAGCCATTCAAAGTTAATAAGCTGGATAAATGTAAAAATACACTTCCTAATGGTCAGAGTTTAACATTTTGACATCATTAGTATACAAAACACGAGACCACGTTTGGCACCCAGTTGTTTTATTTCCTGTTACTCCAGTACAATGCCATACAACCAACATTGAGAGATTGTGGACCCAATGATGACGTCTGCATATATCCTCAAAGTACGGTAGTGTTTGATGTTTGTCTTAAATCTTGTCTTGTCGTACCATTAACGGATTGTTCTCTAGTTGGTATGGCTTCTGCCAAGTAATTGAGTACTTGCTTTGTGGCTCTTTGGGCTTTTTTATATTGTATTTAACTACATGGTCATTTATGTGTAACTTATATTGCCTATTAAAGCTGCCTTGTTTGTTAGAGACTATAGCCTGGCGAGGATATCTTTACACTGTCCCGTTTTAATTGGATGACAATAGGTTAAGAGTGAGGTTTGATGTACCCTAAAACATGGTTTAACACCAGCGGCCTTTTTTGCCACTGAACGTTCCAATGCGGTAGCCCTGTTGTCAACCCTTCTGTGTTTGTGATCTCATATTTTGCCATTTATTCATCTTGTAGCTGTTGGTTATTTCTTTGCGTGTTTTTGATTGACTGTGGTCCTTGGATGATGCATGTTTTGTTCGACTTTTATATCTAATTTCTCTGGGAGAAGCTCGTTTGATAGATATTCATATATTTGCCTAAAATAGAAACTCCTTGTATCCATAGTTAAGCCAGAAGTAGGATCTATTTTGTCTCAAATAGAAACTACATGGGCTTAAAGTCGGAACTACTTTGACAAAGAATGTTGCGGTTATTGAGTACATTTTTGTTTACACCCGATATTTACTTTCTAATGATTGATTTGTTTTTATTGTTTAAGTAATCAATACTCGAAGAGAATTAATCGGAAGGAAGTTGCATCTACAGTTTATTTAACAAAGGACGCATTCTCCCTTGTAATTTTGCTAAGCGGTCACATGTATTGTCCTTTCTAGTACATTGTGACACGTATACATCCATCAACTCATTTTAATTTCTACATTTTCTGATGTTCTTTTTTGCTGAAATACAAAACTGTTTGTATCAAGTTTATTGACCGTTACAATGAAGTGTTAGGAAAATACATTACATTTTAAAATATGTAAATAACCGGAAGCAGGTGGAGAAATAGGCAAGAAAACGTAGTCTGTTCTAAAACATCTACGGAAATATGTGTGCGCACCACGAATGGTACAATTAAAAAGTACGTTTTACTACAATAATGTAAATTTCAGGGATACAGTCTATCAATCTGATCTCAGCATACGAAAACGGCTGGATCCAAATCGGTATCGTCACTGATTATTGATTGATGTTAAACTTTATTAAATGGACAAACCGCAATCTTCATTTTTTAAAAGCTCGAGGCGTCCCGTTAGTTTTTCTACATAACTTACAGTTGTTCAATAATTAACATTAATTATAAGAATAGTATAAAGGAAATTGCGTTTGAATATTACTAACAGTTTGTGTGTAAAGCTATATATGTATGTCTTTCTGGTGCTGTCTGTTTTTAAAATAAGTAACACCTCTTCAATCATTAAACCGAGTTGATGAAACTTTTAACTGAAGTATCTTCTAAAGCGTTTAAATAGGTCTGCTCCACTGCTACTTATTTTCATGAACTACTGATCAGATTTCACTAATAAAATACATCTAACATTAAACCCTTTCTTCTAATGTAAATTTACATAGCTAAAGACCGAGATTACCTTCACAGACTCTAATATTTCCATCCAATTGCTATTATATTATCATTAAGTTGACTCTTTGTTTATAAGTATGATAATTTACCGTTTCTTCATATTCTAACCATGGTATTTTCCCCATTCCTCACATTCTAATCATGAAACAACATTCTATTTAGTGATCCATTACACATACTATTTCAGATAGATATGATATTCATATTATAACATTATACAACACATATGCCAAAATTAAATACATGTTCACTTTGTCTCATGATCACTAGTTTATCTAGTGCTCAAGACTATGATAAATGTAATATAAAACAATTCTAACATCTCCAGACTGTTCGTTTTTTTTTTATCATATTCATTCCCCTTACTGTTTTCTTATGTAACTGTTCTGACCGGCTTGTGGTACTTGGTATCACTGTTTTCTTGTTATTAATTTGAGTGGAGTCACCTACTGCACTATTTTTGGCTTATCTCTAGAGTTTGGACCAGAATTCCTGTTTTTCTTCAACACACATAACTGTAATATTTTGGTAGCAGAGTCGTCTAATATCTGCAAATGCAATTTCACACTGTGCTCATCTCGCCTGCAACAACAGTAAACATAGTTGTCAGCCAGTATTAAACATATTTAAAACCGAAAAATATACTACAATTTTATATGGTGCAATAATTACATACCGTGGGTTTCAAGGGAGCTAACTGTGTATTGAAAATTGTACTGGATTCCCAAATTACACAAACAACCATATAAAGCCCGTTTTATTTCCAATTCTAGTTCTTGCACCATTACAAATATCTCTAAATTGTTAACATCTTGTCTCACTGCCGTTAAAGATCACGTTAAACAATACTGTGCTAAAGCTTATGACAACTCTGGCATTAATTTATTTCGGTCTATTAAAAATTCAGGCGACGTTCTTGATAAAATCGCAATAAACGTCAATCTATCTATAAGTACTGATTTTTCTACATTATATATAACTTTACCACACAACCTTATCAAAGACATGGTTATTGCTCTCATTCAAAAATCTTTTCCTAGGAAAAATACTACATTTTTGGCCTATAACAATATTAAAGCGTTTTTTTACTAACTGCAGTTTGGACAATTACACTATGTCAACTTGCCATGAAGTTTGTGATTCACTTATTTTTCTGTAAGATACTATTTTCGTCAGGTATGGAACTACCGTTTATAGACAAATTGTTGGCATCCCTATTTGTACGAAATGTGCACCCCTTGTCGTAGATTTGTTTATATTTTGCTATGAAAAGGAATTCATACTGAGTCTTTCACAAAATACCCAGGCAGATGTTATTGAAGCCTTTAATGACACCTCTCGGTATCTGGATGATATATTGAACATTTACAACCCTTCCTTTTCTACTATGGTTAATAATATATATCCTAAAGAACTTGAACTTGACAAAGCTAATATTTCTGACACTAATGCTTCTTTTCTCGATTTACATCTCTCTATTAAAAATGGTGAAATAATTAGCAAAACATATGACAAGAGAGATGATTTTAATTTTGATATTGTTAATTATCCCAATTTAGATGGGGATGTTCCCTGATCAACTTCTTATGGGGTCTATGTGTCTCAACTTATACGTTTTTCTAGACCTTGTACTCGAGTTGAGGACTTTAATATTCGTAATATTTGTATAACTGAAAAGCTACTCCATCAGGGCTACCGTTACCATAAAATATAGATATAAAAATCGAACAAGAAAAGTAGATTCAAGGACGACAGTCAACCTCAAACACTCACAAAATCAAAGATATATATATATATATAAACTATATATAAAAAAAAGGCAAAATAAGACATCACAAACACACAAGGGTTGACGATAGGGCTACCGCCTTGGAACGGTCAGTGGCAAAAAAGGCCGCTTGGGGATTAAACCAGGTTCTAGGGTGCACCAAACCTCACACTTTCCATACTGTCATCCCAATAAAACAGGACATTGTAAATAACGAAATAACGATATCCCTACCATGAACTATTCTCTAACCAACAAGGCAGCATTAATAGGCCATATAAGTAAAACACAAAGATGCTCGTGTACATATAAATACAAAAAAAACAATAGCCTAGAAAGCCACAAAGAAGGTACTCAATGACTTGGAAGAAGCAAGAGCAACAAGAGAACAAACTATTGAGGGCACGACAAGACAAGATTTTAGACAATCATCAAATGTCACCGTCCTTTTGGGCTTTAAGTAGACGTCATCATAGGGTCCACAGCATGTCTGGTCACAATTAAAGAGGAAAGCATAGTGGCGAACTGTAATTGTGTCCACCATCAAGCATGCAGTGCGTTGTAAAATGATAGGGTCATAACTTCTTTTGATAAACCTTTTAACAAGTTTAACAAAGATAGTATGAAAGTGATCATAACAAAGGATCTTACGAAGTTTGTAAATCACTTCACCATAGAAGTCAGGTTGTGATAGTCCTTGTTGCAGAAGAGTTCTTAAATTACTTTTATATTTGCAAAGAAGATCAGGGTTACGATAGTAAACTTTTGAGGTTTTACGCACTCATCTTCCTATTAGATATTATTTTCGTCAGGTCGTTTTTCTTTATTTCATATACCAGCCAACCCCATTATCGCTTCCTGTAGAAGGGGTTGGATGGGGTATGGAAGTTAATACTCGGACCACGTAATGAAGCATTACGCCCGATTTTATTCAAAATGTATGGTTCAAATATTAGACCTGCACCGTATTATAATTCATATTACATGTTCATCTTGAATTGGATTTTTTTTTGCATTTTAGATACTTCTAGAACAAACCTGACGTTGTATGTTTATAGTTCACTTAAAATCTCAATAGCGTGTGAATATGAGGGGAAAACAATTTAAAATGCTACCCTATGAAAAGGGTTCTATATCGTTGAATACGAGATAAGCTAATGTATGCAGGTTTACGAGATAAGCTAATGTATGCAGGTTTAACTAATACATTCATCATGGATTATACCTTCAATTATATTTATAAAAACATCGTGTTTTTTTCATGTCTGTCACTAATGATTGATTTATTAATATAAAAATGTTCTCCATTAATTATTTTAGTAATTTCAATTCTAAAAACGTATTAATTTATCATTATGTTTGTTTGGAACTTTACTTTTTGATTATTTGAAAACAACCATGTCGTGCACTCTCACCTTTGGCTTCAAAAAGCTCTAAAATATAGCAAAGGAGTAATTTATGATTGTCGGTATAATGCCTTAACAAAATATTCCTAATAAGTTATTTATGATTGTCGGTATATTTCCTTAAGAAAACATTCCCAATGAGTTATTTATGAATGCAAGTATATTTTCTGAAGAGAATATTCTACAATGATTTATTTATGATTGTCGGTATATTTCCATAAGAAACTATTCCCAATGAGTTATTTATGAATGTCGTTATATTACCTTGAGAGAATATTCTCCTGTGAGTTATTATGATTGTCGGTACATTTTCTTAAGATAATATTCTCCAATGAGTTATTTATGATTTTCGGTATATTACCTCAACAAACTATTCCCATTGAGTTATTTATGATTGTCGGTATATTGCCTTAACAAAACATTCCCAATGAGTTATTTATGAATGCAAGTATATTTTCTGAAGAGAATATTCTACAATGATTTATTTATGATTGTCGGTGTATTTCCATAAGAAACTATTCCCAATCAGTTATTTATGATTGTCGTTATATTACCTTAAGAGAATAGTCTCCAGTGAGATATTTATGTTTGTCGGTATATTGCCTTAAGAGAATATTCTCCAATGAGTTATTTATGTTTGTCGGTATATTGCCTTAAGAGAATATTCTCCAATGAGTGATTTATGATTGTCGGTATATTGCCTTAACAAAATATTCCCTATGATTTATTTATGATTGTCGGTATATTTCCTTAAGAAAACATTCCCAATGAGTTATTTATGAAAGCAAGTATATTTTCTTAAGAGAATATTCTACAATGAGTTATTTATGATTGTCGTTATATTACCTTAAGAGAATAGTCTCCAGTGAGATATTTATGATTGTCGGTATATTGCCTTAAGAGAATATTCTCCAATGAGTGATTTATGATTGTCGGTATATTGCCTTAACAAAATATTCCCTATGATTTATTTATGATTGTCGGTATATTTCCTTAAGAAAACATTCCCAATGAGTTATTTATGAAAGCAAGTATATTTTCTTAAGAGAATATTCTACAATGAGTTATTTATGATTGTCGTTATATTACCTTAAGAGAATAGTCTCCAATGAGTTATTTATGATTGTCGGTATATTTCCTTAAGAAAACATTCCCAATGAGTTATTTATGAATGCAAGTATATTTTCTTAAGAGAATATTCTACAATGAGTTATTTATGATTGTCGGTATATTTCCATAAGAAACTATTCCCAATCAGTTATTTATGAATGTCGTTATATTACCTTAAGAGAATAGTCTCCAGTGAGATATTTATGTTTGTCGGTATATTGCCTTAAGAGAATATTCTCCAATGAGTTATTTATGATTGTCGGTATAGTTCAACACTAATGAGTTATTTATGATTGTCGTTATATTTCCTTAAGAGCATATTCTCCAATGAGTGATTTATGATTATCGGTATATTTCCTTAAGAGAATATTCTCTATTGAGTTATTTATGATTGTCGGTATATTGCCTTAACAAAACATTCCCAATGAGTTATGAGTGCTAAGGAAGGTGGAAGCTAGATCGCACGTTACCTAAATATGACCTTTTACAAAATGTGTTGCCATTACGTGTTGCCATTACGGTTGAATAATTCAGCAGTAAATAAATAACAAGCGGCCCACTGGCCATGCGGCATTTTTTGCCCTATTTGATGCGGCTTTCTGCCTTATATTTGATGCGGCTTTCTGTCTTACTTTTGATGCGGCTTTCTGCCTAACTTTTGATGCGGCTTTCTGCCTTACTTGATGGTGCTGTATGCATTATATTTGATGCGGCTTTACGCCTTACTTGATGCGGCTTTATGCCTTATTTGATGTGGCTTTTGCGGCTTTATGCCTTATTTGATGCGGCTTTATGCCTTTCTTGGTGCGACTTTATGCCTTACTTGTTCAGCTGAAAAATCTGCAACCTGACAACTAGGAAACCCAATTCCAATTGAATCCAAAATTATCAATGCATAATAATACCAGCAGAATTTGCCATACTGCCAGGAGAGATCTTCACTGAATTAAAATTACTGTGAGTGTCAACCGCTAGAATTCCGCCACCGAAACTTACCACTGACCGTTCCAAGGCGGTAGCCCTATTGTCAACCCTTTTGTGTTTGTGATGTCGTTGGCATTTTTTATAACTTTTGCCTTCTCGTTTGTCTGTTTGCGTGTTTGTTTTTGTGTTTTGTGGTCTGTCGTCCTTGAATGCTGCTTTCCCTGTCCGATTTTCTTTTTTCTTTACTGTTCTAACATAGAGCAGTAAGTTGACCACCAATTCTTAGCAGTTCAATTAAAGACCAAGATATTTGATGTTAAAAATGACTCGATAGCTCCTTGTAACGAATTAGAAACAAGTCACAACCACCATCTGACAAATGGCAACCATCGTTTGGCTTAAATAAACCAGGTGTGTCAGCTGTAATCTCGTGCTTTATCTATCTACCTTTGGGTGAAGCATAACGGATTCTCTTTCTAACCTATTGAAACGAACTCTCTTATTGTCTATCGCCTTCCAAGATGACTGAGGAGAAGCGCCACACCAGTTGGTCTTGGTAGAATATCAGACCAAACAATCAATGATTTTATGAAGGTGCGAAATAACGATTTGAAATCCCGGCTTACCAATCGACCCATTTTCGGAGAGGAGGTGCTGAGAACATCATTCCCCACCACAATGTACTATAATCATATCTGGGGTTCTCTGGTGTAAATTAATCCATTGCAATTCTTGCCGCAATGTTGGCCTGCCTGGTTGGTCCTTCCAGGTTTGACCCTTATGACCTCGCCATATTATGTTAACACCAAGCCTATCCAAATTAAGATGATTCTTTCTCTTTCTGAACAATGCTCTCTGCTTTGCCCAATAGATCAGAGAATCCCCAAAGATGTAAACATCTGGAAAATATGATACAATCAACAATTTGTATTTAGCAGCGAATATATTTTTCATAGGCATTAGTTTTCCATCATCCCATCATCTGTATTCTCTGACAAGAAACCCCATCTATAGCCAAATTTGTTGCCCTACCAATTCTAAAACTATGACTCTTAAACACTGAAATTGATAAACCTAAAATTTGTATTGCTTTAGCCAAGACACCACTGAATTGGCTGCTAGTAAGAGGCTTTAAGTTTGCATGACGTAATAGAATACCTTGGACTTGTGGTCTTTTTAACATATATGTATTTATCAAATGAACAGGGCAAATTGATCTGTCGACAGCATGTGCACTTAATTTAAGAAAAATAGGTGACCCCGATTAATTACCCTTTGATTTATATATACTCTGCTTGCTTCGAGTCTCTGTACACTAGTTCGCCAACCCTTAAAAGGCCGAAATAAGCCAAACTCAACGATACTTTAAATAGAGAAGCCTCAAAATTGTCGTAACAGACACGGAGTAGAGCTTCATTTAATTTTTGCAAAATGTCCATGGTTATTGGTGCTCTGACATCGCTCCTTCTGTTTAGACGTCTGTAACCCTCAAGCATCTTTCTAACCAGGAAAAGGTTGGTAGGATCAAGGCAATTGTTAAGTTTCTGGATGTAACTTAATGCAGAAACATAATTAGTAACAGACGCCGGAGAATACCCTTTCTTATAGCAAAAGGAGATAAACCATTGACATGACTCACTGGTACTGGCCATGAACTACCAAGAGCATAACTATCTCTAAATGATTTAAATTTCCTAATAGCACCCTTATAAACTGATTTTGTATTTTATGACAAACTGGCTGCAGTAAGTTTATTCACGTCTGATTTAATAGGCTCCAAAGATGGATTGTTACTTGATACGGTTATTTTTCTGCATTTGGTGCCAATTGTAGAAATTTGTGTACCTGTAAACGTGAAAGAACATCTGTTAAAATATTGTGTTTTCCACTTATGTGTTTGGCCTTTACAGCCAAGTTGTATCTCAAGCACTGTAAAGTAAACTCTCTTAAAATGGTCATTATATCATCGGATTTTGATGTCATAGTATTTAGGATATGACGAACAGCTTGGTTGTCCGAACGAAACAATAGTTTGTTAATGATTAGAAAACTTCCCCAAACTACTACAAAAACTAGAATTGGAAACATCTCCAGCACCGTAATGTCATCAGCAGCATGACTATCAAGCCACTGTTTTGGCCATTCACTGAACATCCATCTGCCACAGAAATAAGCCCCAAAACCAAGACCAAAGGCATCAGTAAATAGCTGTACATCTTCGAGACCCAAAATCGTTCAATAAATACGGAGACACCATTGAAATTGTTGAATAAAGAGAGCCACATCTTCAAATCTTCTTTCATTCCTTTCGTAACATGCAACTGATGATAAGGCTTACGTATTCGTACAATCCTTTTCTTCCGAATCAATTTCCAAACCCAGAATGTCAAAAATGAGATATAAGTTCCTATAGAAACCACAGCGTCCGAACGCAATGACATCGTAGGTCCGCACTGTACTGCAAACAAGGACTTGGAAATACAATGAAGGAGACAAAAAACAACAGAAAGGGTGGTGAAGACAGGTTTACCGACTTGGAATGGTCAGTAGGCAATAATGCCTACTGGTTAGCTTGAATCGATTTTATATGCGCACAATCCTCGCTATTATCCTGTCTTCAGCGCCCATATAAGGCAGGGACCCAACTTCTCGTATCGTGCAAAAAAACACTTTTTGTTTACCCGGAAAGATATACTCGTGATTTTTTGCATATCAATAGCAGAAACTGTACTCTATACGAAACCACTGTATGGATTAATGGTATTCTTTGGATTTCGCAACACCAACCCATTTTCTACGGAAGGCCATAAGTGATAAGAAAATATTGATATTCAAAGAAAAAATGTGTACAAGTTTATATTTTAGCGATATGATATTGTTTTGTACATAAGTAAGACATAAGCAAACGCCTAATTATATTCTGTTTATGCCGAATGCAATTTTCATTTATTTTTTTAAAATCAAAAGCGGTTTAAGGATTGAAGATGGCGGGCAGATGGGTGGAGGGAGGGACGGGCATCCACCTTTTGGCTAAAGATTTCATGCACGTTGTTAATAACTTCTGTAAACTGTTTTCGGTTAAAACCAACTTTACTGTGAAGTGTTATATCGTTAAGATGTCACTTTCTTACGAGCAAGGCCGATTTTCTCCTTTTCAGAATAGAGTTATGACCCCTGAGTTACTTAACAAAAATGCACATTTTGGGTATAGCTTAGGTGCAAGATTTTGATAACTTCTTTATCTTATTTTGGATTTTAACTTAAATTGCGGTGAAGCCTTATATCAAACAGACATCACTTCCTTACGATCAATGTGTACCTTTGCCTTTTCTAAATAGAGTTATGGCCCCTGATTATCTACGAAAATACATTTTTGTGTTGAGTTTATGTTAATTAATCAAGTTTTGTTGAAAATTAAACAACATTTTGGCTGGAAATTTTATATACAAATAGGATACCAGTATATGTTAATAATATTTATGATACTTCAAATTGTTTTGCCATTTTGGATAGAGGTATGGCCCTTAATTTACTTAGAAAATATGGTTATTGCAACAACTATCTTTAATTGTGTAGGGTTTAAACCATATCGTTTAGTGTGAAGTCTTAATAACATTAACATACTGGCAGATATTTAGAATCCGTTCGATGGTAGTTTTTAGATTTCTTAATACAGTTATGGACCTTTAATTTACCTTGAAAATAGAATAGAAGTTACTGTCTTATCAAATTGTAAACTTCCAAATTGGTTCACTATTTTGTCACAGACGTTTGATTGTATTTATCAGAAAAATAACGGGGTTTGTATTGACTAGTTTCGTTGGAAGGCGATTGAGCGACGTCATTGTTTGGGTATGACGTCTGACAGAGTTTCTCCAAAACATCTTGAATACTATCTAAATGATTTATTTGAAATTTGCACTTTTGTTACATATGATCATTAACTGTCCAACCAACATTGGTGTTTCTGTGCAGTTGAGTTTCAATTCTAGGTTCTGATTGATTGAACAGGCAACTTCTGGTTAAGAAGTTTGTCAACGTTTCTCAAACACATCATGAACTTGAATATGTTCCTACGGTTTGTATCGCCTTGATCCATGGGACGCAATGTATTAAATAGTGTAATAGAATCATGTTTACAGTTTAAAACTATAAGTATCACTAAATGTGATCCATATCCTATTTCGAGTCAGAAACAAATTATAGTATAAAAGTCGAGAAGGAAATATAACATTCACAGAACACAGTCAATCAACCAAACACACGTATTTGAAACAAACACCAATCACAAGGATAGAAAAGCAAAGTATGCGAAATGGCAAACTCAAACGGTTGGAATATGGGTACCTCCTTGGAATGGTCAGTGACAATATGGGTATCTCCTTGGAATGGTCAGTGACATAAAGGCTGCTGGGGTTAAACCTGGTTCTAGAGTGCAGCATACCTCACTCTTACCCTATTTTCATTGCAATAAAATTCGACCAGCCAGGCTATAACCCCTTACAAACTAGGAAGTATGAATAGCAATTAGTAGGCAATATAAGTATAACACAAAATGATCATGTATATATGAATAGAAATTCCCAGAAAGCCACAAAGCAAATACTTGTCAGAAGCCAGGACAAAAGAAGAATGATGACGATAAGACAATATTAAAAAAATGTTTAGGCCTATTTAGGTAGAAGCACATGCATTCATTACGATATATAGTATAGAAGGATAAAGATAGAGAGCAGAAGAAGGCCCTTTACTATATACATATACTATATTCTCTCTAGCCTTCTATATTATATATCGTAATAAATGCCTGTGAGTAGAAGTCATCATAGGGTTCAAAATCTGTCGGGTCATCGCAACATTAATTGTAAAGCATTGTGGCGAACTGTAAATGGGTCAACATCTAAACATGCAGTGCATTGCATAATGATAGGGTCATATCCTATTGTGTTATGTTTGTTAACAAGTTTAACACAGATTGTATGAATGTGATAATGACCAATAATCTTAAAAAGTATGTACATATAGTCACCACAGTATTCACGTTGTGACAGACCTTGTAGCAGAAGTGTTCTGACAATACTTTAAGTAAATCAGGGTTATGATAATAAACCTTTGCAAAGGTTTGTCCGGATATAAAAGTCATTGAAGCACTATTAAAGCAGGAGTAGATGAAAAGCAAAACAAACTTCCAACTATGTACGGGATTCCTATTTTACAAAACAGACTAATAAAGCACACTTCCTTCCTATTTCTAGTATCTGTACCACTACAGACATCTCCAAAGGTATAACGTCCTGTCTTACTGCCGCTGGAGATCACGTAACACAATATTGTGCTAAAGCTTATGCTAACTGTTGGATTAATATATTTTGGTCGTTATTACTTTCTTGGAAAAAAAATGCAGTAAACGTCACGCTAACCTTTTCAAATATAAGCTTATTGCGCTTATTCAATATTTATTTTAGTGAATATACACTAATGTTTGCTCAGCATTATACTGCGGTAGAATAAAATGTATTCTTTGGCATATCACTCCGCCATTAAAACAATCGAAATGGACTCTACCATTGCGTTTTCCATAGGGTTGCATTATAGCGTTTGTTCTTACCATCACTTTCTAAAATTTCATAGCTCTAAACAGCCTACCTAAAATTAAAATACTAACCTAAATTCATCAAAAATGTCCAAAGTAAGCAGAGTTCCGTTCGATTGTTTACCACTCAGCACCACCCAATCCATGGCATTAGTGGTGTCAGGTCGCGGAGATTACTTCTGATAACCATTTTGATATTTTAGCTATGGTCATGTGACAATTATGACGTAATCGCAGACTATTTTCTAAGACGTTGACACAGTCAAATGGTGATCATGATAAAGATTGGGTAATGATCACTGTTAAAAGGCTTATCAAAGGAGGTTGTCACCTTATTATTTTGCAACGCACTGCATGTTTAGTGGTTGACCCATTTACAGTTCACCGCTTTGCTTTCCACTTGATTGTGCGATCGCCGGAAATATTGTGGACCCATGATGACGTCTACCTAAATCCTGAAAGGACGGTAACGTTCAATGGTTGTCTTTAATATTGTATAGTCGTGCCCTTAACAGTGTCAAAATTTAAATGATCTCTCTTGTCATAGAGTGGCTTATTATTTCTCAGTTTCAATCGCGAGATGTAAATCGAGAAAAGAAGATATAGCAACTATGAGAAATAATAGCTTTTTTGAGGTGACGTTCTTTGAAAAGAAAGTATACGTAGTAAAGAAAAGAAAGGGTTTTAATTGTCCAAAATATCATCCATATACAAAGAGATATAATAAAAGGCTTCGATTACATCTGCCTAAGCGTATCTGGTAAAAGACTAAAAATGAAACCTTTAACATAACAAAACAAAAACAAATCTGCAACAAGAGTTGCGCATTTCGTTCTCATTTGGGATTCCAACAATTTGTAGTGTCATACTTAACTAGTTCCATGTGTAAAAAATATTATCGTATATGAATATAAATGCTTCGAAAACAACTACGTGACAAGTCCACATGGTGTAATTGTCCAAAACCTTAAACTAAATATTAGTGAGAATCAGAACTCGGTAACTGAAGTTGCCGTGTACTCAGTCTGAAATTTAAATATTTGCAAACATCAAGGGCGATAACTTTGTAAACCACTCCTCAATTGTTCTCATTGTCAAACAAAACCGAGACCTTAATAATATTACACCAAAAAGCATGGAAAATCAAATGCTTTTTATTACAATCATCGTGAAAACAATCACGCTCCTTAGTCAGAGGACGATATTACACAGTAATTGATGATATTTCAAAGGAAAGTAGGAAACAATCAGACGATCGAATTTTTCGACAATTTAGAGCAATAACTTGATACTCGTCTAACCTGTCTGAAATCCGTTTGATATAAAGTTACAAGCCAAACTGTGTGAAAATAGAAACCAATTTATTTAATGTATTGTGTACGAAAGCTGACATTTGCATTTTTGCAATAATCAAGGGCAATAACTCAGTAAGGCAGGTGTCAATTCTGCTCATTGTCATCTTGTCAAAGTTCATATTCATATAAAGTCTCACACTAAATAATGTGAAGATCGGAATCCGTTTACTAAAGTAATGTGTGTACTCAAGCTAAAATGTGCCTATTCTTTCAATAACCAAGGGTAATAACTCTTTAAAGCAAGTGTCAGTTTTACTCAGTATTGAACTTGTCAAAGGCCTAGTCGGTATAAGGCCTAAAACCATACAACATTTAGTGGAAATCGGAAACCGTTTACTGCAGTTATTGTGAACACAAGATATTCGCATTATCCCTGGCACTGGACAAAACAAAATTCATAAAAGGTCTCTTAAAAGGTCTATAACTCTTGTTAAAATTAGTAAAGTGTAACATAATCAGGTCTTGATTCTGTAGTCTGATATTTCATATACACATATAGGTTTCAAATACTGGAACTGTATTTGCCTAAAAGGACGTGTGCAAATTTCTTTATTTTCCTTTGAATGTTTGTTCAGCGATTTTCATATATTGGCTTGGTACGAATGGGTTACCGTAGATATCGCGATGCTATTACGAAATGCAAAGTATGCCAGAAGTCCATACAGTGGTTTCATATGTACAAGAGCCCCATCTCTTACTATTTAAAAAATCAGGAGTATATCTTTCTGGGTAAACGTTTTCGTTTTTTAAGGCTTGGGTCCCCGCCTATATAGACAAGACAGTGTAAACAAAACTACATCAAGACAATTTTAGGCCACACTGTTTTGTCAGCAGAAATTGGAATTTCCAATTCTTGAGCTGTATCAAAAAAGACATGCATAATGTGCAAGCAATCATTTTTGATTTTACACCCGCCATGTTAAGTCATTCACGTAATGCTTTAAGTTACCCACCCGGGCTCTGTGTTTGACCAGAAATTCTATAAAAGTAGAAAATTTCTCAAACAGGGCGCAGCTAATCGAACAACCCATTGCTAGCATCTTATCCACATAATATTGACCCAAAAACTTGAAACCCAATTTATCAAAATCTGAAGGAGAAATGGGTAGTAAACGAAATGCAGATTGTATGTCAATTTTTCCTAACAAACAACCTATGCCCATGCCCTGCACCATATGCACCGCCTCATCAAAACTTGTATATTGAACTGAACAAAATTGCGGGTCAGTGTTATCGTTGACAGATGAATTTTCAGGGTATGACAGATGGTGAATAAGACGGTATTCGGCAGGAACATGTTTTGGAACCAGACCTATAGGTGAACTTCTTTATGTTGAAATTGGCTTTTAGAAAAGGGGCCAGCAACCCTGCCTTCTGAAACCTCTTTGGCAATTTTCTTTTTGACACTATCTATGTGCTTATTAGTTGAAGGTAAATAATTACACTCACTTGGTAATCTTGAACCAGTTTAATGTAAACTGAAACCAAATTTGAAAACATCTGCCAATTAGCAAGCTACATCTTTGTTATCATACAATTGTAATGCCTGTTTAGTGCGCCCACTTTTACCGGTGTCTTTCCAAGGTCAAATAAGCCGATATTACCATTAGCCCCTAAAGCTACCCCTTTGTCCGAAACCTCTTGATCCACCATTGTATCTCCACCGAAAGCCACGAAAACTACTCGAACCTCTATTAAAGCTACTACACCCTTTAAAGATTGATCACAGCAAAACATGCCATGGGCTTACTTCACATGTACATGTGTAAAACGGCACCTTAGCCATTTACACAAACCTGCATTGAAACCTCTACAATTTGGTGTTGGAACTGTGGATACAGGATGAACTGAGCCTAAAGAAAAATTGGGAGAATTCATAGTTCTTAACCAAAGGTCAGAATTGGTTGTTCCCCATGATCTCAACTGCAATGACTGCCTCATCCTAAATTGCTCATCATACTTGAGCCATGCTGAGACTTTACCAGCCGCCTCTTGTATGATGGACATGTACTTGATCAACTCCGATGCACATGAAACATGCCTCTGTATATATATGTCAATACAAATTAAAAAGGCATCGGTCCATTTTTCTATTGACGATATTTTTACTTTCGACTCTGTAGGCTTGACTTTTAACCTGCCTTTCCCGTTTAGCAGAAAAAAACTGCCAATTTATGAAGATGTTGCAGAAATGCTGCAATTTGTCTCCAATAAGGAGGCCAGTTTATAAAAAGATTTTCCCAAATACCCCGTCCTCGCCCAGCTTAACCAGCTCGGGCTTTCAAACGCCATCCTCCAACACATTCTCCCTAAAAAATCACTTCAAAATCAACAACTTTCCCTTGATTCTTATTCTGTTTACCCTTTAAAACGGTTCCATTGTCGTCGTCATCATCATCACCCCACAGCCTTACTCGTTCATCTTCACTGTCCAACCCCGAACCAAGATCCTTTGGCGCCAATTTCTTTCCCTTTGCTGCCCTTTCGTTTTTTGTCCCTGCGTTTTTTCTCGGTTTCTTCGCTGTCGAAACCCCGGATTGCTCATCCTAAGCATTCCTTAAAGTCCTCCTTACTTTCTTCTGCTCTCGGCTTTCCTCTCCATGACATGACCTAAAATTATTGTGTTGCTGCTTCTTATGTTCAACAAAACCGGAAGAGGAAGTATACTGGAAGTAGAACTCCGAATTACCAAAAATACAAAAAAATTAACAGCAATGAAAAATACAAGAAATCAAAATACCAAAGGTACTAAATTAAAAACATGATTTGACACAAAATAAACTAAATTATTGAGTAAAAAAAAATCCCTCTTATTTGAAACAACCATACAGTCGTTACAGCGTAGGATTTTTTCACAACGAAACACAAATGGATACCGTTTCGTGTTTCTTTAGTCTTTAGGAACATTTTACACCCCCAAAAATAATTTGAAAACTCAGATTTTGAAAATTTCAATAAAATATATTTTTTCACCCAAAAATGTTATTACGTATTATTTTCATGACTATTGATTCATTAACAAACATATGTCAGGATTTTCTTAAGAATAACTCTACAGATAAGCGTGCAGCGCCTAATATGCAACTAGATCTTGAAAAGTTACTTCATTTTGGATGGGATAAAAAAATAGAGTTTTTCAAAACTGTTCGGTGTATGCTTTTTGTCAAAGGTAAGCCAATTTCGAGTATTTTTTTTTTCGCGTCCATACTTCCATTGGTAGTGATTAAACGTAATGAATAAATTGACAACACATATTAAAACTTTCAGTATTGTTTCTTTGGGGCAAATTAATAATTTTTAGCAATTATCAAAAATATCGGACTCCTTTTAATTAACAGAACAATATAAATATCAACATTTTGTTCTTTCATCTAATGCAAAAGACTTGACAATGTCCAGTTTAATGCAACATTGCTTACACATTCTGTGTAACCGTTTGAAAACAGTATGTAGTCAGTTTCACTGGTAAGCATATGGAGAAATATTGTTGCCGTCCTTAACTTATTTTGAAGAGTGTAATATACTGTTTACATCACATGACAAACTTTCTGTGATATGAACTGAGAATTGCACCAATCCATAACGAGTGTGTACAATGAATTTACGAAACGTAAATATGAAAAAGTCATTGAAAGTAAATGCGTATGCAATAATGTAACACTATTTCTCTGAACATATCGATGGTATAACGCAACGCTACATATCGATGGTATAACGCAACGCTATTGTTACTGCATATACATAAAGAAGAAAACACAGCAGTATTGCGTTAACCATCGATGTACTCAATAAACATCGGTCCAGTCTTAGTATTCACTTGAACATATACTAAATAAATCCCGAACCAGTCTTGTAACGATATTTGCCCGAAGTTATATTAGTTTTGTAAAAATCTTCCCCTTAGCAATTCGTGTAACCTAATCCGCTCTAATTATCAAATTTCCTTAGACACACGAGCCTGCTTAGCAGGCATAATACTGTCGCGGTTCTAAATCTCTGCCAAACAGTTATTTATTATTCACTATGTAATCTATTTATCTTAGAAACACATCGCGAAAACAACTATTTGATCATCTTCTTTTCCATACGCTATTATTTAAGTCTGTTTTGTTAAAGCGTCTTAATATGAATACCATATTGCAAGGAAGTGCAGCATCCATCTGTAAGCCATCGCTACCCATATACAACACAAGTAGGTATAAAAGTATAACAGGAAAGGTAGCATTCACACAACACAGACAATCAAAACCACGCCTCGAAACAACAATAATTGGATAAATGACAGATATTTTATGTGACATCACAGACATAAAATCGGTTAACAATATGGTTATCGCCTTGGAACGAGGGTTATTAGAAAGAACGTCATTAGGGTTTTAAACCAGGTTCTGGGGCGCACAAAACTTCACTCTTACCTTACTGCCATTCCAACAAAACGGGACAGTGTAAATAAATAAAACCCCGCCAAGCTATATCCTCTAACAAACAAGGCAGCATTTACAGGCAATATAAGTAGATATAAAAGTCGAACCGGAAATGTAGCTTTCAAGGACCAGGGTCAACCACAAACACGCACAAAAACAAACAACATCTACACAAATGAATAAAATACCAAATATGACATCACACACATCAAATAGTTAACAACAGGGATACCGCATCGGAAAGGTTAAAAAACTGTTCCATGGTGCACCATTCCTCACTCTTACCATAGTGTAATTCCAAAAAAACAGGACAAGGTAAATACAAATATCCCCGCCAGGCTATATCCTCTAACAAACTAGGCTGAATTAATAGGCAATATAAGTAGTATAACACAAAGATGATCATGTGTATATGAATATAAAAATCAAAAGCATAAAAAGCTAAAAGAAAATACTCAATGACTTGGCAGGTCAGAGAAACAAGAAAATAACGGCATCCAAATCAACATCCATAATTCGGCATCCAAATATAAGGAAAAGATACAATTTTTTTAGAAAACTGGCGCCGAATTAGTCTACTTAATATATATTATAAACTCGCTACAAAAGCTATTGCAAATAGGGTAAAACGCGTCATATTAGCAATAATAGATAGCTCTCAAACTGACTTCATAAATGGATATAGCTATTTTACAACGACGTTAAAAGTAGTGTCATTAATAATGGACACACAACAGATTTTTTCTCGATTAAACGAGGGGTTCGACAGGGATGCCCACTATCACCATATCTGTTTAATGTATGTTTAGAATTGCTCTCTTTTGAAATAAAACAAAACAATAATGATATGAATGACATTTCTGTAAACGACATTGAAATTAAAAACACATTATTTGCCGATGATGCAACTTTCTTAACTAATGGATCAAAACAGTCATTTGGGAAACTAATTCATACTTTTGATTCTTTTGGAAATATATCTGGTTTAAAACTCAACACCTCAAAATGCAGTGTTTAAGAGTAGGCACACTGAAAAACAGTCAAATAGAAAATCGAAAGTTAACATGGTCATCTGAAAAAGCAAAAGCTCTTGGAATGGTTTTCAGTACAAACACGATTGATGTTTTTAAACTTAATCTGGAACCTAAACTAGAACAGTTTAAAAATTGTTTAAAATGTTGGCAGCATAGAAACTAACCTTACTTGGATTGATTGATTGAATTGGATTTTATAGTCGCACCAACAGCTAAGGTCATATGGCGACTTTCCAGCTTCCATTGGTGGAGGAAGACCCCAGGTGCCCCTCCGGGCAATTTTCGTGCACGGGCGGGCACCTGGGTAGAACCACCGACGTTCCGCAAGCCAGCTGGATAGCTTCCTCACATAAAGATTCCTAGGCCCATGAGGGATCGAACCTACAGCGGTGAGGGGCAAGTGATTTCAAGTCAGAGACGTTAACCACTCGGCCACGGACGCCCCCAACCTTACTTGGAACAAGAAAAGTAAGTATAATACTCAAATATAAATGGGTGCCGAAATATCTAGGGTAACAATTAAAATAGATGCCGAAATGGTTTGATGCCGAAACGTCTAGGTGCCGATTCGTCTAGGTGTCGAAATGGTTTGGTGCCGAAACGGTTTGGTGCCGAAACGTCCTGAGTCGATCTTGATCACACAGACGCAAAAACTTGAGAATTGTCTGAATTTATTAATAAGCATGTTTCATGTACTGATCATTGGGACCCTGCTTTAAATAGACCAATATACTGTATACACAATAGATTTCGTCTAGAAAATTACTATTTTAAAAACATTTGCTCTTCCAAAGTTACTATATCCACTAACCATCCTACCCGATCCACAAAACAAAACAATTTAACAAATAAACGATATTGTGTTCCAATTTGTATGGGAAAACACACAAGCAAGATTAAAAAAGCCACACTTATTCAAGATTACGAGAATAGGGGTATTAAAATGATTGATATACAGAAATTTATGTACTCCCTTAAAGCCAGCTGGATAAAAAGGTTATTGGACAATACAGCCGGTCAATGGAAACAAATATATTTGTATGAAGTAGAAAAATATGGAGGAAACACAATTTTTGAATTTTTGAATGCAACATTGACGTAAACAATATCAAAACTTTTTTTGCAAAATATACTTAGTGCATGGGAAAAAAATAAATATACATGCTGAAGTTAAAACAGTAAGCAAAAGTATAATATGGAATAACTCGAACATAAAAGTAAACGGCAAACCAGTATTTCATAGAGCTTTATAAGGGTATAACATTTTTTGACACATATACGACTATAGACGCAAACAATTTTATAATTTTGAATTCTTTTCTTACCTATACGACATACCACAGGAAGATTTTCTCAAGTATACATAATTAATATCATGTATTCCCCAAAATTTCAAAAATAAAATAAAAAACGAACAGATCAATGCACAAAACGTTACACTAAATCTTCTAGAATTTGTTTAGTACAATCATCAATTACGAAACGAAATTAATTATGATATTAAACATAAACATAATTGGGAACAAGAGTTTCAAAATGCTAATCTAGGGTGGATTTTTTTTTACAATATCCCAATATATTCAACTATTTCAATAAAATTGCGCAATTTCAAATATAAATATCTTTAAGGATTGTAGCAACCAATACACAATTAATGAAATATAAAATTGCTAATTCTAATCTTTGCGATTTCTGTGCAATGGAAACGGAAACATATAGTTTGGGAATGCACAATCTTTCTGGTCCGATTTGCATAGGTTCTTAATTACACATGACATACATATTGACTTGAGTTTGCAAAACATAACGTTTGATATGTTTAATACGCAAACACATGTAAATGAATTCCATAATTATAAATTCAGAATACTTCATTTACATAAACAAATGTAGGAAAACCATTCCAAGTTGTTTAGGTTACAAATCATATTTATTTAAAAGTACAGAAATAGAAAAAGAAATTGCTCTTAAAAACGTCAAAATAGACAAACATAACAGCAAATGGAGATCGTTTCTCCTAAATTAATTTTCATATCGTGTTTTTGAAAAAGGAAACGCACATCCATCGCTACTCTTAAAAAAAATAATATGTTAAACATCACTTTGGCTGATATTCGTTTATTTTTATTATTATTATTTTTTTGGCATTCTTTTTTTTACTACCTTTAGTAAATCAATTTTTTTCTAGACTACATTTCTTGGTATTTTCCTTTGTGATATTATATAGTATTCAATGTGTTGACATTGTAATTCCCAAGTAAGCAAATTAATTGTTCTGTAAAATATTTAAATTAAATATACTAGTATTTAGTCATTGACTTCTGTATGATATTCAAGGGAAATTCTTCTCTTTTTTATTTAAAAATCAACAACTTTATTTACAACAAATTGTATTAATGGAACATTGTATAGATATCTTTGTTAAATATATATGTGGAAGATTCCCGCTCTTGTTTCTACTTTAAACAAAAATATTTTATTAAATTTGTGTTTAAATGATGTCCACCAAAGACAACACTTCATATGACCAAGTATCAAACAAATAAAAGCGAGGTAATCATAAGAAGTTAAATTACTGAAGTGAAGTGGTTTAACCAGGGTGTAGTTTTGGGAAATAATGCAAAATATGACCTTGGTATTTGTTGTCGCTCAGCGATGTCCACCAATGCCAACAATACATATGACCAAGTATGAAAGACAGAAAGTGAGGCAATCACTTAAAGTTAACTGAGGTTAAGTAACTGCAGTGAAAATAAAATTTATGATTTCTTACATACTTCCAATGTGTTCAATATTACTTCCGCGTAGGAAGCGGAAATAAACATTTAATAAGCCTTTTCCCAGTATAATATGCGTTCGAATTGTATAATAGTAATCGTGGGGGAACCAGTCAATTCTGTTAATTCAGATGAGATCGAGAAGTTACGACTCTATTATAAATACCTCTGGTTCTGTAAGTAAAAGGCAGTCGTCCCACGCTTAAAGATATACAGGTACTACAGTAGAATAAGTCGTTTAAGGATTACCTGGTCCTTGCTTCGTGAATCTATACGCCGTCTGCAGATTAATGAGCGATCTGTAAAACTGCATAAAGTTGCAATATGCACTGAGCTGCACTGAGCTAGACTGAGCTATACCATAACAACGAGATGCAATGAGCCACTGAGCTATAAAGTCATTGAGCTAGTGAACTAATGAGCGACATTGAGTGGCACTCGCATAGGAGCGTTGATTATTCAGTGTGTATCTGATGAAGGACGATCTCTGTATATAACACTGTACATAAGTTGCCAGTTGATTCTCAGCTAATCTGAGCAGGCCCAAGTTTTGATTGTATTGATTTATTTTCTAATCATTTGTTTTGGAGCAGGAAGCTCTGTCCAAATTGAGAAATTCCTGTATCATAGTATTACTATATAACGCTACCAAAGTGAACAAACGGTTCACATACACCTTCTCAATATGCCTCACGCTACATTACCTAACCAAGGATAAGTTACCTAACTAAAGTTAAGTTTCTAGAAAATAACGCAGAATATGACATTGACTTTGGTATTTTTGTCTTCCAGCGATGTCCACCAATGCCAACAATACATACGACCAAGTATCAAAGACATAAAGTGAGACAATCAAATAAAGTTAACCGAGGTTAAGTTACATAACCAAGGTTAAGTTTGGGGAAAATAACGCAAAATATGACCACCGCCATATGCATGCCATCTTCGGGATGGTTAAAATTCTGCATTATTGATTTTATGAATATTAAGTTCTGCTCAACCCGAGGCTAGCGGGCGTGAACGGTAGCAAGCATATCTCAATCAAACCGAGACTGCAATATTTCGTATTTATCGTGTTCGGCCGTTTCCAAAGGTCAACTATCCTACTCTTGTAATTTGTGTCGTTCATTAATGTCCACCAATGCCAACAATATATGTGACCAAGAAAAAGTTAAATGAGGTCAACTTACTTAACCAAACTGGTGTATAGGGTAATTAATGCAAAACATGACCTTGACCTTGGTATTTTTTGTCGTTCAACGATGTCCACTAATGCCAACAATACATATCATCAAGTATCAAAGACATAAAGTGAGGCGGCAATCACATAACGTTAACTGAGGTTAAGTTACCTAACCAAAGTTAAGTTTAGAGAAAAGAGGCAAACTATGACATTGACCTTGGTACTTTTTGTCTTTCAGTGATGTCCACCAATGCCAACAATACATATGACGAAGTATCAAACAAATAAAATGAGGCAATCACATACAGTTAACTGAGGTTAAGTTACCTAACCAAGGTTTAGTTACCTAACCAAGGTTAAGGTTTGAAAACATAACGCAGAATATGACCTTAACCTTGGTAATTTTGGCATTACGTGATGTCCTTTGCTCCAATAAAGCATCTGAGAAAGTTTCAGAAAAATTCGAGCAGCGGTTGTTAAGATATAGTTGATTTAAAATGTGGCCGCCGCCGCCAGTGCCGCCGCCGGAAAAATGACTGCTATGTCTCTCTACCCATTATCCTGGCCGAGACAATAAATGAGTATAACGTGTATGCCCTATTGTGCACTGTCTAAAACAACTTCCTCTCGACGAATAGCCATACTAAAAGGAAACCGCTCATCGAGTAACGGTAAATCGACTTTGCAGTTTATTGTTCACAGACAAATCACAAATGGGTCGCCAGGAGTGACGAATATATCTAGGTTCTTAAACGAGTCCCCATTTCATATAAGACTTTTGAAACGAGTTATGAATTATTTTAAATTTACGAGCCTTTTGGTGAGTTAAAAGTAGAAATAATTCATAACGAGTTTCATAAATGGGAAGAGTTTAAGATACTTATTATCACATAACATTATAATTAAAAATAAATGCACAAACACCATTTCTAAATTTATTTGTTTCAAGACTTATCTATACAGACGAATCGAAATTGAAAAATGTATAGCACTTGCGAACGATAAATTAGGGACCCATGAGACAAAATGGCGAAAGTTTATTAACTGATCGATCAAGTATAATTATTAGACACCAAATTAGACAAACCGAAACTCTACTTCTTTCATCGTACATTTTCACTTCTTCTATCTGTATTATTTGTCTGTCTTACTTCTCTTCCTTTCTTCTATAAACTATTTTCTTCATCTACTCTCTACAAAACTAAACTGTTTCACTGGAAATCTTTGTTGGTTAAGTCTATGAACATATCATGAATAAAATACTGTTTGATAGAATATATGTATCTTGATAATATCGTTATGCATTATTGTATGATATGACTTACAAATGCTTTCTTGTGAAATAAAATATTAAATTATAAAAAAACAACAACATTATAGTCAAATATGTAAAGTATAATTCACATGTACATAAAACCGCCACGATGTCAATAAACTTTAGCGCCAAAACGTCATAAAGGTTGCAGAAAACTAAATACTTTCCCATAAACCTCATGTGGCACCTGTCAACTAAATTCTACAGCAGTATACACCAGATTTTCTTTAATTTACCTTATTTCATAGATATTTCCATCACAAAACCGTTGAAAGTGTGAAAAAGACAACTTTCCCAGCTCAACCTCTCTGCACATGTCTGTGTTTACAAACAGTTTGAATCCGCACTGAATATTGACATGCAATTTCAATGGATGTTAATGTTCAAAAACATGAAAAAAAATCCTAGCTGATGGGGATTATGTTATCCTTCCTGAAAATGAATATTGAATATTTCAAAGTTTTATCTGCTGACCTCTGTGAACTTCCACTTCTGTACGTAATCATACACAACAAAATGCGGGGCTTAAGACAGGCTATATTTAGCTCTACGCAGCTTAAAAGCACGTCCTTTGACGCCAAAAAGCTATGTGACGTCATAACGTCATGTTACACACACCGTTGGGTATAATCGAGTTCATGTTTTTATCATGCAGATATGCTGCGAGTTCATGTTTTATCATGCAGATATGCACTTTTCTGCCTAATAAAGGGGTGACCTAATCAATTTTGCTTTATTAGGCACTGACCATTAAAGCAACTCAATGCGGAATCCCTCGGCGTTTATTGTACATAACGTTATCTGACGTCATGCACGTAACGTTGGCTGACGTCATAAAGCAAACAAGCAAACAAAAATCAACATGGTGGCGTCCTCGGTAAGCGTAACATTCTGAGAAATAGGTAATAAAGTAATTCATACAGACAATGTGGATAATCTACATGATAAATAGAATATTATGTCAGTGCCTTTTACTGTCAAGATTATTAGGCTCGGCACGAAAACGAATAATGGCTCGGCAGAGCCCGCCGTTCTTCGTTTTCTAAGTCTCGCCTAATAAACTTGATAGTAAAAGGCACTGACATAATATTCTCTATTTATATCTTTGCAAAAGCGCATTTTACGCCGACTTGTAAAAAAAATAAAAACGGATTTGTATAACGTTAATTATTTATTATAAGTTGTTGGCAAATATTAAGTTCATGACTTAGATCCGTGTGAATTTATAATAAATAAAATAGTTTCAGTTAATACAACTTTCGTAGTGTTACACATTTCATGTATGTCATGCTCAACCAATGAAAATGGTTGCAAGTGGTATTACACATGTGTACATACAGTAGAATATGAAATGGGTATTCAACATTGCTAACAAGGGACGTTATGTGATAAATATATATTACATGAACAAATAGGCCCATTTTTATAGTTATTCTCGTTATGTAGTAAAATATTTCGCTTTCAAGCTATTTTTCACGCTACCACCCTTTCGGCGTGATTTTGAAAACAGTTATCGAATGTTATTTTGTGAAACAATCATATTACTTTTGTAACTTCACTTGTGTCAGCGCTCGTTCAGTTGAATTTATTTCATCAGTGATTTATCTTCTTTTTAGTGATCGTACATTTTATTTTGCATTACTCAATGCTTGAACTGTGTAAAAATACGATGCTATATATCACCGGAGACACCGAACGTGAAAGTCGTCTGCTTTTTAACAAAACTGCAAGTATGATACTACTGCTTCTGCTACCTACTAATATGTACGCTTCTGTTGCCACTGATGCAGCGGGATGGTAGTAACATGTAGAACAGGAAATTGTAAGACACATACAATACAAATACACTGTCGATAATATATTTAAAGTACCAAAGCCTTGAAAATAATGTCCCGAAACTTACCCCACATTTCGACGTATTTTATTAGTTTTATATTAAAGGTCACCAAAAAACATGTTTTTGTCGTGTACGTTTATAGCAGAACTGCTTTTGCGTTGCCACCCCCAATTTCTAATAAATGTTATTACCCGTTTTTGAGAAATAATATAAGTTAGCATACATATGCAATTTTCATTTTCAAATTTCTATAATTTGTTAAACATGTTGTTGTATATTTGACTTGAAATATAGAGATATCGTCAAAGTGTCATAAACTACACTCTGTGTATCAATTTATTCCGGAAATGAATTAAATATAACCTTTTACTAATTAAAATACAAGCGCCAAAGTTGCCATTAGAGCATACTAATTACTAATGCTTCTTTAACTTGTCTAGGGTATGAAATGTGCGGCTTATATTATTCGCGTTAACGATAGTTTTGGCTTGCCTAAAACATTTGTTTTTCAGAATATAACCCCGTTACCAGAGTATACCTGTAGAATATAACCCTGTTACAGGAGAATACTTGTAGAATATAACCCTGTTACCGGAGTATACCTGTATAATATAACCCTGTTAGCGTAGTATAACTGTAGAATATAACCCTATTACGGGAGTATACCTGTAGCACACTGCTGCTTTAGAACACGTTGGCAGCATCATAGCGTAGATTTATTACATTTCTATGTTGGCAGCATCATAGCAACGAATATTTATTACATTTCTATGTTGGCAGCATCCGAGCAACGTACATTATTACATTTCTATGCTGGCAGCATCCGAGCAACGTAAATTTTATCATTTCTATGTTGGAGGCATCATAGCAATGTAAATTTATTACATTTATATGTTGGCAGCATCCGAGCGCAACGTAAATGTATTACATTTAAATTTATTACATTTCTATGTTGGCAGCATTCGAGCAACGTACATTTATTACATTTCTATGTTGGCAGCACCCAAGCAACGTCACTTTCTTACATTTCTATGTTGTCAGCATCCTAGCAACGTAAATGTTTTATTACATTTCTATGTTGCAGCACCAGATCAACGTAAATTTATTACATTTCTATGTTGGTAGCATCCTTGCAACGTAAATTTATTACATTTCTATGTTGGCAGCATCCGAGCAGCGTACATTTATTACATTTCTATGTTGGCAGCATCCGAGCAGCGTAAATTTAATTACATTTCTATGTTGAAAGCATCCGAGCAGCGTAAATATATTACATTTCTATGTTGGCAGCATCCGAGCAGCGTACATTTATTACATTTCTATGTTGGCAGCATCCGAGCAGCGTAAATTTAATTACATTTCTATGTTTGCAGCATCCCATCAACGTAAATTTATTACATTTCTATGTTGGGCAGCATTCGAGCAACGTAAATTTAATTACATTTCTATGTTGGCGGCATCCTGGCAACGTAAATGTATTACATATGGGTGAAAGATTGGGATTTTTCAGTGAAAGAATGTTCATAATTGCTCTATATTATTAACTCAGCACAAACTTAACTATCAACAACTAAACACCAACATAAATAAGGCGACGAGTCATGACGTCAGTAGAATGTTGCTGACGTCGACGTCATCCACATAAAATGTTAACGTTCAAAGTCATAGATAAACGGATTGAACATAATAACGTAATACTTGCATTATTGAACTGTTGGGTTTGATCTTAGGGAAATCCTATTCGATGGTAGGCTTGTTGTTTTTGTCACTCACTCGCAAAAGCTCGTTCGTAAAAAGAATCGCACAAATACCATTTCGTGAAAGATTTCCTTATAATAGACCCCAGCAGTTAAATAATCTCTATGAAATCGTAACAGGATTGACCTTACGTCTTTGTAATTAAGCCACCTGTTTCCCCAGACCAGTGAGACCTCCAATACACACCCTACGGAATTCTGTTATTGCCATCAACTTTTCGACCTGATGTTCACACGAAAAGTCGAAAAGTACTAAATTCCGACTCTTCGCCTTGAAGATTTCACACGACAACTAGAATACTTAAAGTGTTTGCGACAATTAAAACGACAATTATCAAACTCATCTGATAATTATCAACTATAGTTTCAACGTTTCATGCTGAACCTGTAAACTATAAGCGCGAAAAGTAGAAAATATTAAGTTTCGACTTTTCGTGGTAGGATAAAATTTCAATAGGATGATTTATCCGAAGCGATATATACGGTCTAAAAGTTACTTACACACCGAGTGAAAATGGCGGATGTTGCAAACTTACCCGATATCAATATTTTTCTCAAAGGAATACAGGAAGTAAATTACTATGGTATTCATGCCTGGTGTCGTCGAACGGAGTTTTCAACAATATAATCCCTAAAAAAAATTGTGATAAAAGACATTATTGAGCTATTTAAGGCCTGTCTTTTTCCTGGCTGAGATTACTTTATTGACCTGTTTGTAAGAGCTAAGAACCATGTGCATGATTGTATCATGATTATATTTATCAGCTTATAAGTTTTGAAAGTGAAAGTAGAAAACTTGTAAGAGGTGCAGAATGAATGCAGTTTCTTCACGGTGCCAACAGAGATCAGAATTTTATTTTCTGATATGCCACATGATCCCTACTTTTCTCAGCAGTTTTCTAGAGAGAAAGGTCCTTAGTTTTAATTTCATTTTTAAAAATTGGCAAACTAGAAAGCTTGGAAAATATTGTACAGGACTCAATAGGATTTGTAAAATGTGAAGTTTCATTTTCTCTCGGATTCTTACCTAAACAGTATTTTACCTTTTGCAGTAACTATAGCTCCGACAAAAGATACGTCATGGTGTTTTTAAACACGTTTTTTCTTTTTTTCACATGTTTTTGCCTCGAAAAGTTGTAATTTGGAGTTTCAGATTTTTGAAGTCTTTAAATGATGGCCTGGAGAGACATTTTTCAATAAAACTATGCCTGTTTGTTGTTAAAATGTAGATATTTTTTTATTTGCAATGATAATTCAGCTTATAATTTGCGAAACAATAGTTTTAAAGGTGTGCCATCACCAAATCCTTCCCCTTACCTTCCTAGACTTTCTGCTAAAATGTCAGAGAGAACTGTAGACAAAGTGTAATGTCGAATAGTAGAAACTTAACTTTTATTCACAAAGCTAGTACCAGACTTGCATTTATGAGTAATTGGGATGTTTATATATGCATGTAGTGTCACCAAATTAAGATATGATGCCACAAATGCACCGAATTGCCTTGTAAATCAAGTTTTGGCATGGAAATCAGCATATTTTGCATATAAGGAGCACTTTTGGAGACTAAACCTCTTGATTTCTTCATTTTTATTGACTTTTTAAAGTATTTTATCATCAGACCAAGTACAGATATACCCAATATCATTTTTTATTGTAAACTTTCATATTGTCCCGTTTAGTTTCCATTGAGCTAAGTTTGCAATATTGATATTGCACCGGAACTTTTTCTCGCGCTTGCTAAGAGCCGTGAAACAGAAATAAGGAACTACTTTCAAATAAAAGAACGGAATCCAGCCTATAGTGTCAACAAAAAAACAACAACGACGTGATTTTGTTCAACCTTTTGTAGCAGAAATTGATAAAATAATTGAAATGGTCACTCACCCACTATTTTTAACGTTATCGGATGGTAAACAAACGTTAGAAAATTGCTTGACGTTTTTAATGACGTCAACCGACGTCGACGTCGTTTTCGCGCGAAATAATCATCCACACAAAATGAAACTGAATGACATTATAGGAATTCCATCGAAAGCTATAAAAAATAACACAAATATTATGAAAAGTAATAGTCATACAATTAGCATTGATCGAAAACAATACGTAAGTATACAATAAAAAGGTTATTGAATTTGTATGGCTAAATATTACTTGGAACTCGTTGCTTTGGCGCAGGACGCAAGCTCGTCGTCCTTTGCCAAAACAACTCGTTCCAAGTAATATTTAGCCATACAAATTCAATAACCTATAACATTTAAAGAAAGGTAAAAGTGTGAACATTATATAGTTGGGAACTCTTTTCGACGACACCAGGCATGAATACATTTGGATCGACTTTCGTGTGAACATCAGGTCGAAAAGTTGATGGCACTAACAGGATGCCGTAGCGGAAAGATAAAAATCATAATTATCCACAATGACGTTAAAAACGTCAACAGTTGAATGACGTCGCTGTGTGAACGAACATGGCAAACGTTAATAATTGGCGACGTCAACGCACGCACAGTCAAAGATTTGCAAGAAAAATAATTAATCACTGGTATCCGGTTCAGATAAAGAATTCCAACCCTCGGTATATCTGTTTTAATCGGCTGAACCTCGATTCCATGAAATCAGTCATACCTCGTGTTGGAATCCCGATAGAAACACATTATACTTCGTGTTGGAATTCCCGATCTTCACCGGATACCCATGAAAGATTCGTAAATATATCATGCAGTTACCGTATAACCGGAAATTGCTAAACTGTTATAGATGTTAGCGGACGGACATCGAGATTGCCTTTGTACGGTGTGGTCTATACACACCTGTTCTTCGATTGGCTCTGATCACAAGTGACCGACAAAGCCAACAAAACATAAACAAATATAAACATGATGTAAAACATAGTTTGCCGCTTATATATTCAGCCTTGCTGCGTTCTCGTGATATTCAAGTCATATACTTCGTGAAAGCAATTTATTTACGACATACAATCATCCCTAATATATAGTTGAAATAGTAAGTAAAGTATTGACAAAAATCTTACTCATAATGTTACCTGCTGCTTGTACGCCACACAGAAACTACCATTGACACCTAAAATTACCAGAAATGTACAAGTAAATCGCATACACACAGTATAATAAATACTGATAAAGGTGATCCTTTGGAAGCAACAAACAAAATTAAGAGCATAAAGCAGCAGACTCGGTTATATTGAGTCTGTTCATGAGAAGTAATGTAAAAAGCAACACCTCTCACGCCCCAAGCACCGGCTTAGGCGGTATTCTACTTCAAAGCCACCTATATTGGGCTCGTTGGTCCCAAAGGACCAGTACAAATAACACTACTGATTTGTAGCACGGGGATACTTTTTACAGCCGCCACATTGCACTAAACGAACGCTAGTGTGAATTTAATAAATACTGATAAAGGTGATCCTTTGGGAGCAACAAACACAATTAAGAGAATAAAGCAGCATACTCAGTTATATTGAGTCTGTTCATGAGAAGTAATGGGGAAAAGCAACAGCTCTCACGCCCCTAACACCGGCTTAAGCGGTATTGTACTTCATGTATTGGGCTCATTGGTCACAAAGGACCAGTAAAAATAACACTACTGATTCGTAGCACGGGGAGACTTTTTACAGCCGGCACACTGCACTAAACGAACGCTAGTGTTATTTTTTTAAACCGTCAAGTATTATGAGCGCACAAAAAAATACAAATGTACAAGTGCACGAGATATCTTTTCACGCCGCAAGTGTTCCAGATATTTGTTTCGAAATTCCATACTTATTTTCACTGTAGCATATGTAATTTTTAAATTGTGATAGATATGACTTTTTTGTTTATAAAGCAAAGTTGCGGAACTAGAACTGATGTAAGTGAATACGTTTTAAGACGAAAATCATGAAAACCTCTTCATTCCAGTGTACGAGACCGACTAAATCAATTACATTTCGGAAATGGTGGCGGATTAAACAAAAAAAAATCACCTACAATCAAAGTTATGGAATAAAGAGCAGAACATTCCGTATACTTTGCGCTATATAATGAAAATGCGCGAAGTAATAAGGAAAATATGAAGAAAATTTATTTCGAAGCGGGATGTTTTTCCGTCTGCTGCGCCATTTTGATCCCCCACCTTGATATATTCGAGAATCGTCCACACTATTAAGCCTGTCCTTTCTGTGAGAGGTTGGTTAGGTGCGGAAACAGGGACTAGCAGAGAGAGAGAGAGAGAGAGAGAGAGAGAGGAGAGAGGAGAGAGGAGAGAGAGAGATAGAGATAGAGAGAGAGAGAGCAACTATCTCGTATCTGTAGTGAAATTTGGAAAACATATGTTTGTAAAAGGAGAATCTACTACTATTGTTCTTTGTAAGAGAGAACGGCCGATACAAGACCCTTCACCCGCATCCTTATATGGTGAGTCGAGTCATACTTGTTTTACAGTTAAAAAAAAATCTGGTTTAATGCACGTTCCTGTGATAAACTGAGATGTATATAGGCCATTTGTCTACGAGTACGTGGTCAGTATTATCTTTTGAAAAATAAGATGTGTGCGGGTTGTTATTTTTCTGTTGGATTCATTTTACACCGACCAGTCCAGCGATCGATAACTTATTTAAAAACCGTGCTTCGTATTACCTAAATGTGTTAGCTCTCTTTATACCAACACGTCATTATTTCTAGACATTTTCTTTTGTATCACTGTTTAAAAACATAGATGTGAAAACGAAATTAACAAAACTTAACAAATGTAAAGGTTAACGACAATAGCACGGATTAAGCAGTCCAAGTCAATTTAAATATGCAGAAAAATATTCAAAACCTCGCTAATATCTCATGTGTCCACCACTACGTCGCATGCTTCTGACGTAACGACTAACGTTTACGGTGAATTATCTATAATGTATCGCGGTGAAATTATTGTTTACAATTGAACTCCAAATCGTGATATATTAAACGATAATTCACAGTAAACGATGTTGTATGTCTTAAATATAAATGTAATTTTAAAATTATTGTAATATTAGCTTGGTCTGTAAAGGGAGATTGCGTGTGTGTTTGGGTGAGGTTGGAGGGTGGGTTGGGGGTGGGGGTGTGGGACATTGTTTCTTAAATGACTGGTTCTCGATCTTATATACACACAACGCACATACCACGTACGTACATGATTGGTTCCCGATAATGTAGTATCAACAACGCTCATAGATAGATATGAATGAAAATAACTGTGTGACTATTTGTTGTAATTTGTAACTTTATAGGAAAATATTTATTTTATTGATATATACAAAACATGATGCATGACAATTATTTGGGCATCTAAATTGACTTTATTGTCAATCAAGATATTGTTCCATTCAATGTATTTTACATGTACGCAAATCTAACACAACATTTAAAAAGTATGTTTTGAAATTTAAAAAGGTGATTCGTAACCAAAATGTAGACCGGCCCAAAAGATACACCTTCTGTCTAAAAGATAACCCTTCACCTATCCAAAAGGTAATCCAGTCTTCCCAAAAGGTAACCCGATTTGTAAAATTTACCAGGTATAATTGTTGACACTTGGTGCTCAAAAATATTATGGAGTTGTTGTATGTGCACGTGCTTTTTGTCCGCACGCCGCTTTTTATCTGCACAAAATTTGAAAAAAGTGACGCTTTTTGTCCGCAGAAAAAAAATGATGCCTTTTGTCCGCATTGCGCTTTTTGTCCGCACAAAATTTGAAAAAAGGACGCTTTTTGTCCGCGCGGCGCTTTTTGTCCGCAGAAAAAATGATGCCTTTTTGATGACAAAAAGAAGCGCTGTGCGGACAAAAAGCACTGTCACAGTTATGTATTAAAGTCCCGGCTGATATTTCTGCGTTTTCCTCTTCCATCCAAGTGTTTGTGCAGACGTGCACTCATGTATAAAGGAGCTCATTAAGCTTTCGCGTATGATACATCTTGTGTTCTATCTGAATGTCGGAGAAATATTGAGTTTTTGATTCCTGATCACTGCAATATGTAGTCTGGTTTGTCATGTTCTGTAATATTCAACTATTTTGTCTCTGGTTCTCGGCACGAACAATCTAAATGAGGGAATTAGCATAACGGTATTAACGTTAGGTTCAGAAAAAAGTATAGTGAAAATGCTGTAGATAGTGATAGTTCGTCTCATCTTGGATTGTATCCGTCAAGCACACCTGGTATAACTTCAGTCACATGTTCTGCCATAGTTGTTCATATGGCTATTACCTAACATACTTGACAAATAAATTATTTTGCTTAACATCATGCTGTCAGTTTCTGTCAGTTTCTGCTCAGGCTTTATAAAGGACACCAGCAGACGAGATTCTTGAAACAAACACAAATATTTTATTTCTTTATTATAACTTTTAGGATGTAGTTCTTTCATTCAAAACAACGAACTTGTTTGGGCTTGTTGCTTCCAAGGGATCATCTTTTTAGTATGTATTGACATCCACACTAGCGTTTGTTAAGTGCTGTGTGGCGGCCGTAAAGAGTCGCCCCGACTCCAAATCATTAGTGTTATTATATACTGGTCCTTTGCGATAATCAAGCCCATTATCTGTTGCTTTAAAGTAGAATATCGCTTAAGCCGGTGCTAGGAATCTTATAATTACCTCTTATAAACAGACTGACTAAAACCGAGTCTGCTACTTTTCTCTCTTTTTTGTGTTTGTTGTTTCCAAGGGATCACCTTTTCAGTTTTTATTGTATAAATGAATAAGCAAGCAGCTTTCGCATTTATCTTTAATGTTTGAAATGGGAAGAACGGTCACACTCGCCCTTTGCAACTTTTAAAGTTTCGTCGATCTAAGTTGGAAGATATCAAAAATACAAATATATGGAAATTGTTTAATTGCTGTTTACCCCCTATTAGGCTTGGAAATATTCACTTTATGAATATTGTATATATAAGCTCATATAAAGGACTTTATCGAGTCATTTTTAAATCCTTTACCACCTCTCTCAGACTCAAAAGCATTAAATACCACGCATGTGTTTTAAAATAAATGAATAAAGTCTTATTTTTCTTAATTCGTATTTCAGTGCAATTTAAAACTCTCTGTAAAGTAAGATATGTAACAAAATAATGCAAGTGCATTATCAAATGACTCTAGCAGTGTTTGCGGTACTCCTTTTCCATTTACCACTTTATTCCATGTGCGTGTTTTTAATGCTATTTAAGTTAAAGAGGGATGGTGACGGGAATAACTCACCTTTTATGTGCTGGTGGGTGTAGGAGGGTGGGGGAGTCTGGAGGGGGAATGGATGCTGATTGACATGTAACACACCAGTAACTGTTTCAGTTGTACTGGGTTTGATAACCATTTACTACATTTTCTCATCACATGTAACAAAAACAACTTGTTACAATGTCTGCGTTTACAAACGCCCACTGTGCAACCATACACACAAAGCAACTGTTACGCAGTAAATATTTCCCCTGACAATGGTCCGTCTCTCATCCAATTATTAATTTGCGACTGAGGCATGTCTCTCAGCCTTATTAGTTATCATATCAACCACGTTTTTATCTACACCAAAGGGAATTACTCCGTTTACTTCATCATAGAGCATAAATAGAGAATCATTACTGACAAACGTGAGAGGCATCATGTTTCGTTCTGCGCATGTCTAATTCATTGACGGAACTCTGCCCAAGACGTCTTTGAACTCTGACACTTGCATCTTTGTCACAAGAACAATTAGAGCTGCAGAGTCTCTATGTTAACTGGTAATAACTCAAGAATAAGAATGAGTCACGTGTAAACTAGTTTCAAATCGACGAACACCCCAAAAGTCGGTATTTAAGGTAGAAATCGATGCGTAAAATATCACATTTTTATTTAGCCTTCGAAGTTCAAGTTCGTACAGGTAACATCGATACATATACGTCTTCAAAATATTGTGTGATAAAAAAGTAATTGCCTTGAACGGGATTTGAACCACAGACGTTGCGCTTTGTTTAAGTTTTGATGGATGTACGTTTAACCACTAGATCACGGCTATTTATTAGTATGTTGTAGAATTTTAAACACTTAATAGGTATTACGTAATAACTAGCGCACACACAAACACATCAAGCGCTAAATAACAAGTCGAGATATGGTTATTTTCAGGCGGAATATTAGTTTCATATTGATAACATATAATAGTACACCAGGCTATGTTAACTTATAAGTGCGACAAGACGGACTATATATTTATTGATTCATCATGAGTTACTTTCAAATAGGTTAAGTCATTTTGCCTCTTAATAAATGATAGTTAGTAAACCATTTTCCCAAGAAGCGTTATAGCTAAGTGGATAGAGCACATGACTTGAAATCAGAAGGTTGTGTGTTCTAGTCCAAAAAGAGGCAATTGTTTCTTCTTCTGTAAATCATAATGTTATCTGTGTACAGGTACGATGTGCACTGGTCGATGTCTATACAATACATGATGTAACTTTAAACAACACATTTTGATGAAAGGTATTTCATAGAAAAGTAAACGCATTAATTACCAGTGGTATACAGAGCTGATTTGATACCCGAGCTAGATAAACAAAACTAAAAGGACAATCAGAAGTAAATTTGACTAAACATTGTTAACGCTGGTATCGCAACTAATTACATCACCGCTGATTTTGATATTATCCGGGATATGAGCGACTGAAATAAAACATTGATTCACAGAAAAAGTTAGTAAGTTAATTGAAAATGATCACAAATCGTCTGGAGCACGAACGTGCTTCTATTCACATGTTAATTAGTAAAAACATGTCAATACCAGCTTCATAAAATGAAATTACATAATAGATCTGATTGGAATGTGGTTTATGTGCAGTGTCAACTCTGATTTGATGGCGGTGACGACATCATTGTTGCAAGACATCGATAATAAAGCTACATTTTGTATAGCGTTTCGTCGTACACCAGTAATTCATTTCTCTGTCTACACTTTTGAAAGTTACTGTATGTGCTTTTCATTCTCATATTTTAGAGTTAAAACGGTCTCCTCTGAATAAACGCAGCGATACATAAGTTTTGGCATCCGCAGTAAATATTTTAGATCAGACGTTAAAATCCATTCCGTTTAAGTTGATTTTTTAGAAATGTCTTCTTTAAAACGATTAATTACAAGCATATTGTGATTATAATAAGTCTGTTAGATTTAAATTGACCGATATAATCAAACATAAAACCTATTTATCAATAATTGATCCGTTAATATTTCCGTTTCAACTTGCAACGGATACATCTGATTGGTCAATACATCCAGCCTCGTTCCCAAATAAGTAACTGGTTGTACAGAGGGCACCGTTGTGAAATTCTGGCAGGCGAGAATGCTGTTTTTATGATGCTTTCGCAACAACTTCATTTACTAGGCTTTGATTTTAATGTAACTCTGCTCTGTCTATGGAGAATCCCTTTTCAATGTTATGATAGTATGTTAAGCGTGTGCTAAATTCTACCTAGTTTGTCTCACACCGTTCTGTCAAAAATAAATATATTAATGATCTTGCTGTTTAAAAAACAACTTACTGGAAAATTACAAGACAAACTTAAAACATTTCTGCCACTAGGATGATCACAACCTTTCTCTGTCTCAAGATGTGATCTATTATCTTCAGAATTTAAAGGAGTCTTACACAGGGGCGTAGCTGACCTGAAATGCATATATAGGACCGACAAACTAGGGGAGTTCGGAGCTTTTTTTAAATTTGCTATGCAATGGTGCGTTTTGGCGTATATCTGACAAAGAACTTGCGTGGTATTTGAAGAAATATTTTTTTGGACAAATTTGAGAACTAACATTTGACTAAGTTTAATACCAACACTGTAAAATAAAATAAACACATATTGAGCATTAACCCCCAACCCACCGTGGCTTCAGTTTTATAGCATTTTTGGTTTTTTTTTTCATTTTTCAAATTGATGTATAGGCCCGGGCCTACGTGGCCTAATAGTAGCTACGCCGATGTTACAGGTTTCCTTACTACTTTAAACATTAATCAAAAGATACATGTTCTTAAAATTGCAACGCACTTCATGTTTAGTGATTAACCCTTCTACGGTCAGTCCAGTCAGTCATTATTTTAGCCTTTTTATTGAAGATTATTTCTGACCGGTAAGTTATTATTTCATACAGAAAGGTGGATCGTGTGATTATTTTGTTAGCATCTTAAATTTCTAAATTGCTTTCAAAAAATAAAATACTCCCACTATATTTATTTAATTAATTCATGTAAATGTCGTTCAAATCGCTATGATATTCCGGATCATTAAATCTCTTGATGCATCCAGATTTAATGGAATTGATAAACGAGTCCAAATCTATCATTTTGAGACCTCCATTTTCGTAATCTTGAATAATTGTTTTTCTATTTATTTTATCAAGTTTACCCTCCCATAAAATGCATACATTTTGTTTTTATTTTGATTCAAACACTTATTTGATGGATTTTCCAAGACAGTTAGGGGATATATCAGTTTTAGTATGGCAAATAATTAGATTACTGTTATTCGTTCTAGGATAGATAAGTGCTTTTTCCATTGATCTAAGCATTTTATTAATTCATCTATTTTTGGATTAAGATTAAGTTCTTGACATTCCCACTTTTCATTTGCAAAAACGATTCCTAGTGTTGTTACTTCCTAGTGTTGTTACTTTGTTGTTACTTTGTTTCCTAGTGTTGTTACTTTGTTTTTTGTCCATATGAATTGTTCATCTTCGCAATACTTTTCGTCTGGTATTCACTTTGCCTGCTTTGGTTGTTCATAGGTCCTGAGGTGTAGTTAAATATGTATCTTTTATATATCTTTTCAACATATTTTCGTATAGGTTTTTTTTTCTCTGGATGTTGACTTACACCCCACCCCCACCCCTGCGGCATATTTGTCGCTGACCGTTCTTAGTCACTTCCCCTATTGCGAACTAGTCTGTGCTTTCGCATATTTTGCTTCTATTTTCCATTGTAATTGTTGTTTGTTTTGAATGGGTGTTGTTGAATGACCTTGTTCGGCGAATGCTGCATTTCCTGTTCAACCTGTACACCTACGTGTATGTTAGAGATCCCCTTTGATGGGATGTAACTTTATTTTACATTGTCTTAATAATTATGGCGCTGAAGACAGGACAATAGCAAAATTGTGTACACACACAATCGATTTAATCTTACCAGAAGACTGCCTACTTACCTTTAATCTTACCAGTAGACTGCCTACTTACCTTTAATCTTACCAGTAGACTGCCTACTTATCTTTCTAAGTCAATAACCCAGTCTTCATCGTTCTTTATCTTGTGTATTATCCTGTTCATTAACCGTTTAATCCTTTCTCTTCTACGTTGTAGACCCAGATCAACATGCACACTATGTGCAGGCTGATCAGGGTGTATACTGTTCACCACTCTCTAAGAATGCTTTCCATAGCACTTTAAATATAAAATATAACCGGTTGGATTGAATTTGAATTTTATTAGACGACATTTAAAATTTGGCGGCGAACGGTTAAGTTGCTCATTTGGTTCAAGTTGTGGTACAGTGCGGACTTACAGTGCCGTTGCGTTTAGTTGCTGTGGTACTGCGCGGACTAACAGTGCCGTTGCGTTTGGTTGCTGTGGTACAGCGCGGACTTACAGTGCCGTTGCGTTTGGTTGCTGTGGTACAGCGCGGACTTACAGTGCCGTTGCCTTTGGTTGCTGTGGTACAAGGCGGACTTACAGTGCCGTTGCGTTTGATTGCTGTGGTACAGGGCGGACTTACAGTGCCGTTGCGTTTGGTTGCTGTGGTACAATGCGGACTTACAGTGCCGTTGCGTTTGGTTGCTGTGGTACAGTGCGGACTTACATTGCCGTTGCGTTTGGTTGCTGTGGTACAGTGCAGACTAACATTGCCGTTGCGTTTGGTTGCTGTAGTTTTAAAAGGACATTTTCCCCCATGTTTGGATAGCTGCATTCGGTTAGTCCGTCACTTCCTGTTCGACTTTTACATCCACTTGTATATCCTTAAAGTGTCTTTCAATTCAAAACCTGTTTTTACTTAGCAATCAATTGAAATCACAGAAATGCATTTAAAACCTGATATTCATTATATGTTGTGTAAGCGGGCCGCAAATTAAATGATTGCTGAAAGCTCATTTCTTGTTTGTTAAGGCAACACGGACTGCACGAATGATACATGAAATCTTTCTTCCTAAAGATTACACAGATTGTCGCCTTACAAACACATTTAAGACATACTGAACAAAATAAGTTTATCACGACCTTTAAGGGAAATAAATTAAACATGTGAACATTTATATAATTGTTTGAAGCTTTTAGAAATGCTAGGTAAGGACGTGTTTGTCAAAACATTGTGTTATTTTAATATTTTCTAAGCGACGTATTAGAATATCCTCCCATCTAACAAACAACAACTATTTCGTGATACAATCTAAATTACTTCTCTTTTCATTTAAATGAGAACGATTTTCGATAACCTATAAAAGTTTGTTGTTCTCAACATATTTGCTTTATTTTTGTCACAAATGACTTATTGTCATTTTATTTGTCACTTTATTATTGACCATGAACAGAAACGGCTTCGTATCCCGTCTTTGGAATTGGCATGCATTTTACATGCTACATTTATTTTGTTCATTATATATTAACCACATACATGTATATCCCGATGTACAACTATACTTATAAACTCGTGTCAGAAAGAATCGTGTGCGGCTAAATATTATAATCGTATAAAAACATATAACGTCTTGTTGAGTGAAAGTTGGTCATTTAGAAAATACACGCAATCAAAACAAACAGCAGTTATAAGGAACAAAGAAGCAAAGTATGGGACAACACAAACAAAAAAGAGGTGACAACAGAGGTACCACACTGGAACGGTCATTGGTAAAAAGATACACGCATCCACATATTGATGCTCCATCTGACCATTAAATGCATATTTCGAAAATTATCTTTTAAACAAAGGCATCGACTTCATTAATTTAGCTAGTGTTTTTAGTAACGGGTGGGTGACTGACAACATTTTGAACTATTTCAATAATATTGAGACTGCTTTTATATGTTGCAGGCATAAAGAACTCAACTAGAAATCTTATTTTCAATTTCAATAGGACAGTTTCTGATCTTGAAATCGACACTTCTATTCAACATTGATTGAGAATGTCAGAATTTTAAATTTTGTTATATCATTGGAATCTTGATATTATTGAGGTTAAAATGATCAGGCAGCTTATTGTCAAGAGTCCTAAGTATCACCTTCTATCGGATATTGATTTTAATGCCTGTCGGAATGAAATTGCGAATTCATTAAAATATCGTTGTACTAAGTGGTGTAAAACCGAAAGTGCAGATAAACATGCATTTACTGTCCGGATGAAAACATTTTGTTTGCAATTATTGAACTACGGAAGGGAATCCAAAATATTCATACTATTTTTTTTCTAGTTCCTGCAGACAATGCCTCCATCTATACCATTGTTTTCTGACGATGCTATATCAGTACGTTGAATGCAGAGCCAGCGGGCACTTCTGCTTATCTAACCACAAAATTGTCGAAGAGTGATATAGTTTCCCGGCATTTGTCTTTTTTTGGAGACCATGGAGGTTTCTGCAAATAATGAGCAAGATTAAGCTCCCCACTATGTACTGGATTCCAAAACTTCACAAAAATCTACACAAAGCACGTTTTATCGCAAGTTCTAGTTCATGTACCACCACTAATGTGTCAAAACTGTTGACCTCCCGCCTTTCCGCGATTAAGGAATATGTTGTAAAATATTGCGAAAAGGTGTTTAAACATTCAGGAAGCAATCTGTTTTGGTCGATCAAAACCTCCGGAGAAATCCTTGATAAATTACGGTTGAAGCATATCCATGCCTCTACTCTATATAAGCACCTACGACTTTTCCACTCTATAAACCATTCTACCACATAACCCGATCAAAGATCAAACTGATTCAGCTTATACAGAAGACATTTGCTAGGGAAGGGATTACTTGCTTATAATAATGTCAGGGCTACTTTACGAATGATAAGTATAATAGGTGAACTTGTACTGATGTTTGTAGAGTGTTATCTTTTCTTTTAGCTAACATCTTTGTTAGATACTGTAAAACCGTTTACCGCCAGGTTGTTGGTATTCCCATGGGTACTAACTGTGTGCAACTTGTCGCAGATTTGTTTTTAAACTGTTATGAACGAGATTTTATGTTGAATTTGTCACCTGCTAGCCAGAGAGACATTATTGATGCGTTTAATAATACATCTCGGCCACGGTATCTGAATGACATATTCAGTATTGATAATCCGTTCTTTGCTCACATGGTCACACACGTTTATCTACCAGAGCTCATGAATGAAGCCAGCAGTTCGGATACCATATAGCAGCATTTCTCGATTTCAAATGATTACATACATACTAAAATATATGATAAGAGAGATGACTTTAACTTTGACATCGTTAACTATCTACATTTAGATGAGGATGTACCTCGTACTGCATCATACGGGGTTTATATCTCCCAGCTAATTTGTTTTGTTTAGGGCATTAACGATGTTAAGGATTTCAATTGTCGAAATCAAGTTATTACAAAGAAACCTCTACAGTAAGGTTTTCGTTATTATAATCTACGTCGATCTTTCTCAAAGTTTAATCACCGCAACGACATGTACACTAATGTCATCCAAATATAACGGGACCGTGTAAATAAACACATACCCGCCAGGTTGTATTCTCAACAAACAAAGCAGTATTAATAGGCAATATAAGTATAACACATAAATGATCATGTATATATAATATAAAAAAGAAAAGGCCTAGAAAGCCACAAATCAAGTACTCTATGACTTAGCAGAAGCCAGAGCAACAAGAGAAGAAACCATTAAGGGTACGATACGACAAGACAAGTTTGTTTGCATTCTGTGAATGCAACATGTCCTATTCAGCTTTTATTCTACTATGTCCTGATTATTTTCTTACATAATTGTATTGCAAATCGCGCCTTTCTTACTGAATAAAAATCCAAATAGTAATACCAATCTCCACGCAGAATTATCGTTCCTTGCACTCACATGTATCTCTGCTAACTACCAAATTACCAGATGTTGGTAAAACCTGTTAAATTGGAATATGTTTGCCTGAAACTGCTCTGTGAATGCAAATTTCTTTTTCGACTTTTACACCTATTTTCGTCCTATAGATCGAAATGTGCTGTTCCAGAAGTCCGTATCCAAGATAAACTGCTATAAATGCGTTGTTCCTCTGATCCGTAATGTGTAATAATATGATTTTCGCGACAGCTATCGGTGGTGTTATTTATGCAAAGTCAGTCTTTGCACTCAAATTGATACATTTATATGGATCTGACCCATTGCATGTGTTTTGTTCAGGAACGTTTTGCATAAGCCGATTACATCGACTTCGTCGGTGTGAAACATATGTTCAAGTCATATAATCAGAGCTTTCAATGACTTTATTAGGATTTGCTTAATTAAAACGTCATATTACAAAGTAAAATTCAGTAAAATATGTAAAACTATTTGTATCTTGGTCATAAAATTCATTACTGTACGACCAGTAATGAAAAATAATGTCGTTCGGAGATTGGTAACTGTCTTTTATACCGAGATTAAAGCAATCCGCGACACAACTGAATTTGTTATCAAAAATAAAACATACAAGCATCTTGATTTTTTTTTTAATCCAGTATCATTTTAACTTTAAATATTCTTGCATCGGATTAAATAAAAGGTAATGCAAATTTAAAAAAATCAGGTTATTACAAAGAAACCTCTACAGTAAGGTTTTCGTTCTTATAATCTACGTCGATCTTTCTCAAAGTTTAATCACCGCAACGACATGTACACTAATGTCATCCAAATATAACGGGACCGTGTAAATAAACACATACCCGCCAGGTTGTATTCTCAATAAACAAAGCAGCATTAATAGGCAATATAAGCATAACACATAAATGATCATGTATATATAATATAAAAAAGAACAGGCCTAGAAAGCCACAAAGCAAGTATTCAATCACTTGGCAGAAGCCAGGGCAACACGAGAACAAACCGTTAAGGGAAACCCAGACATCAAACTATGGAAAGTTATGAAAACCATAAGAGAGAAGTTGGCTTAGTTTTTGTAAATAAACGTACACGTCCATAAAGAAATAATGAGCAAAACCAAAAAAATATATTGTAATCGATAGTAAACTAATTGAATTGTGCTTTAATAAAACATTTTTGACAAAAGATTTTATTTTGTCAATAAAACATGTTAATCCAATTTTGTTTCGATTCATCAAAACCTTCAGAACAATCTACTTGGTAACGAGAATCTAATGTCAAAGAGATCGCACAACAATATCCAACATTCAGTTTCAAAATTGATCTAGAAATAGTTGATATAAACCTATTTATAGAAATAGTTGATATAAACCTATTTATCATGTAGATATAATACATTTTGCTTTATTAGGATAAAATCAATGCGGAATCCCACGTCGTTCATTGTATGTAACGTTAACTGACGTCATGCACGTAACGTTGCCTGACGTCATAAAACAAACAAAAAACAACAACATGGCGGCGTCCTCGATAAGCGTAAGATTCTGAGAAATAGGTAATAATAGTAATTCATAAAGAAAATGTGGATAATCTACATGATAAATAGAATATTATGTCAGTGCCTTTTACTATCAAGTTTATTAGGCTCAGCACGAAAACGAAGAATGGCTCGGCAGAGCCTCGCAATTCTTCGTTTTCTAAGCCTCGCCTAATAAACTTGATAGTAAAATGCACTGACATTATATTCTCTATATATGGTTTATGTGGCTTTAAAGTACAATACCACTTAAACCGGTGCTGGTCCGAGTATTAACGTTCATACCCCATCCAACCCCTTATCCAAGAAGCGAAAACGGGATTGGTTGGGGTATGAAATAAAATCTTAATTTCAGCTTAAAAAGTCTGCATATTGTAAAATTAAAACATTTAATAGATAATTTTAAACAGGTTATCGCATTTTATCGGTACAAAAAAGTTTTTAAACATGTTTTATTGTTTAAAATCCTGCTAACATAATTTTTTCTCTCTTGCTTCTGTTTCTTACTTCCAAGTGTTTTGGATTTTTAGTATTTTGATAAATACAACCGTATTACCTACTCACCGTTTCAAGTATGCAACCTTAACCACTTTTTATGTACTATTTTGTCCTAATGATTGACTATTTGATTTGCTCATTTGACTTAGTTTGTGGTAGAGTACAGACCTACGGTGTCATTGCAATTGGGTGTGGTGGTTTCTATAGGGTCATAAACAGACCTACGGTGCTATTGCAGTTGGGTGTGGTGGTTTCCATAGGGTCATAAACAAACATACGGTGCCATTGGAGTTGGGTATGGTGGTTTCTATAGGGTCATAAACAGACCTACGGTGTCATTGCATTTCGGTGCTGTGGTTTCTAAAGGGCCATTTCATCGCCTTTTCAATCCATCATATCCTTTACAATTATATTATAATGAATATAAAACTGTGAATGAACTTTTAAGAAATATGTCCTTGGGCGCAGTTTATCAAACTATAACTCCACAAGCGAAATAAATAACTCCAAACAAGCAGCTTTCGTCCGAAGTTATCGTACCTCCAATATTCCAATCACGCAAACAAGCAGTCTCTACCTTCAATTATAGTGTATTGGCAGGAAATGAGAAAATCTGTTTTTCGTTTGCGCTAATAATTAATAAAATATCAATTTTGTTTAAGATGAAGATAGTTTATCCCATATTCATTTTTGTAATAAATCATTGGGTCATAAAAATATATCAGAACTCATTTCCAATCAAAGGAATTTTCTCACGAATAGAATAGAGCATTTTCACAGAGAAGGCTTTGACTTACGAATCTTAACATTTAGGATTCTGTTTATTGTTTCGTTGACTCTGACATAGTTCTCGGTACTAATAATGATGTATTGCTCTGACCTGAATTATTTATATTATATATATATATTGTTTATATGTCTCATTTTTATACAAAGTGGGAGCTATATTGGAATCACTCTGTCCGTAACGACACATCGCGTCCCGTCGCGTCTCGTCTCGTCGCGTTAGGTTGCGTCTCGTCCCATAACACACGTTTATTACTTGCATTTATTATATACCTAACAGTGATTTATATGAATTTCTCAGTGAGCTAATTTTCATATCAGACTAAATGATAACGTCACTGGCGTCACACACCAGTGACGATCACTTTGCCGGAACTATTTTCTTACCATTATATAGAAATTTATAAACACTGAACGTTTACCAATATTATATTTCTTCCTTCCGTAGCAGTTTTTCCATTCTGTATCAGCATCCTACGAACACAAATTTGAAACCTTTACAATTATGGGGTCTTCTTAGAGATGCTCTGCAAAACCATAACATGTTCTTATCAAAGCTGAACTTGTAACAAGAGATGTCGGAGAACAGCGCAGCTCGACTATTCGATTTTTCAGAGAATAATAAATTATATAGCCAGTATATACTATCAGAAAACAAGGCTAAAACAATGTGGGGGTGGGGTTGGTGTCGGTTATAGAAACGCGTGCCGATATAAAATTATTGTTATTGCGGGTTCGGGGCAACATAGCTATATGTGTAAGAACTGACCAAAACAACACAGAAATATGCAAAAAAAAACGGGGAAAAAAACGGGCGTGGTGGTGGGGGGGGGGGGGGGGTGCGGGGGGAGTGGTGGGGGATGTGGAGAAGAGTGTCCATGCCCAAATATGGATGAAGTACGAGTAAGATGCATAATACTATAAGAGCTTACATGCAAACCTAGATCTGCCTTTATTGCACATGTTATGGGCCATCGCAATTTGGGTCCCATGTGAGTCCAGAATCTGCAGAAGACAAACTTAGTTACGCAACCCTTTACAACATACTATAAGGAAACCAATTCCAAAATTTAGTTGAGCTAGAAATGTAACAGGTATATACCTGTAAACACAGCTTAAACGCAAACTTTGATGTGAAATAAACACATTTTAAGGATTTGGGTTCCATGAGAGCACATGGGTTACAGGAACTAAACTTGCTGATGTCGTCCTTAAGGTAATGCTATAAGGAAGCCCATGGCCAAATTTAGTTGTGCTAGGATAAAAAATGTAACAGACATAGACTTGTAAACACAGATTACACACAAACATTGATGTGGGACGTCGACGCCGACGCCGGAGTGATTACATAAGCTGTCTTATTCTTCGAATAGTCTAGCTAAAAATCGCAGATCAGATATTGATAAAAAATTGTAAGATTCTATGAATGATGCATTGGTACATGGTATAGTATAGTCTGCCAATTCGCCTACTTGAACCGCTCTGACACTGCTCGTTCTGTCCACACTCAGCGGGTGACTGGCCTCCCCGCCTCAAGTCTGGCAGATATTGGGCGATGAAAACAAATAGTCGTGTTTCAGGTTCCTGACCGACCCTATATTTTTGTCCCGACCCTAACCTTTTTTCCCTTGTTTTAAAAAAAGAAATCCTTATTTATAGGAATTTATATTTGGTGTTGTCGGGTTATTATGTTTATTATTATACCTCACTGTAAACACTCCATGTAAAATCCCCATACCCTGCCGGGTTAATATTTCGCGCTATCACAGCACAGCGGGTGATAGCGCAAAATATCAGCCCGCTAGCTTTTTGAAAAGCTCAGTTCTAAAAATAGATTTTTTCAACAATAACAACAATTTTTTCTTCATTATCGAGTATATTAGTTTATTAGGAGTATGTGTTGGGTATAATAGAATAAATATCACATCCTCTTCAGGGTGCCAGTGGATCTAATCAACCCTCGAAATGATAATGTCGCCTCGGTCGACATTACATTCTCGGGTTGATAATATCCACTGGCACCCTCAAGAGGATGTGATATTTACATAATGATGCCCGTAAGGCGTAAAACGAACACAGAACATTTTCCGCGCAATTTCCTTCATAAAACATAATTTCCGTCAGCTGGAACCAACACACGAGTTAATAGTTTGTAGTTTATCGTTTTTTTATGCTAAACATTTTCATTTATACGTAAATCCAGTGACAGTTTCTTCTTAGTTCTCTGATGAATCCAACGTCCACGCATAACACGATTTTTTTTTTTTTTGACATGTCAAATGCAAATGGCCGACTTCAGTTCTTTCAGATATTCCTACACTTCGGCTGCCGCGACGGAAAACTGCTATTTGCGGCGTTCATTCAATTAAATATCCATATAAATCACTGTTAGGTATTTTATAAATAAAACAATCATCCTGGTAAGAGATATATGGAAAATAAGTCACTCGAACACGTTGTAATTCGGTTAAAACAAATCGTTCTTCGAGCTCGTTTTTTAACCGAATTTAACCGAATTACAGCTTGTTCTCGTGACATATTTTCCATATCTCACTAACCATGTTGATTATTCTCTATTTCTCACAGTTTTAAATGAGTTATTTTTTTAACTGCATATACAAATTATAATTGATGAATTTATGTCTTTTTACATCACACATTCTTCATTGCTTAATTTATAACAGAATGATTGCCCTGTGTTTGACTTAGAATTTTTCACTCTAATATTGTATAATGCACATTTTTCTCAAATCGTTTAACAAACTTCATAATTATACACACGACAACTAATGACTTAATGTACATCTACATCAAACTTTGCTGATTGCCATATTTATTACAGAATTATGACCCTTTGATTGACTTAGAATGTTCATTCTAATATTGTATTTTGAACTTCATGTGCCTTTCACTTCAAACGTTTTCAGTACGGGTAGTCATCGCCTTCAGTGATAGTCCTAGTTCGCAATGAAACCAAAAGTAGACATACAAACTGAACAAGGAAGAAATAATTCAAGGACCACAGTAAACCAAAAACAACAACAAAAAAACGCCCCGAAACAAACAACAATTACAAAGATAAATAAAAAAACACGCTATTAAACGAGAAATTTGAGATATGAGCCATGAGGCATGAGACATCACACATATAAAAGTATCGACAATGCCTTGGAAATGTCAGTGGCAATAAGGCCATTGTGGGGTCAGTCAGATATATAGGGGGACTAGGCTATTGCCTCGCCCCCTACAGTCTTATTGACCCCATACATTTCTGTAGCTGGTCAGTAACCAACCCAATAACTAATAATGGGACACCACAAATATAAAGGATTGATAATAGGGTACCGTCACAGATCCGTCACTGGCGAAAAGGCCGTTGGTGGTTTAAACCAGGTTCTTGAGTGCATCAAACCAAAATTTCCTATAACAGTTTGAGATATTTTGTCAAACTTTATATGCTTTATATGCGCACCAAACGTGGGATAGTATATACACGGTCAACGTTATTCGGCTGGCGTGGCGTAGTCGGTAGCGCGGCGGATTTATAACTGGAGGCCCCGGGTTCAATCCTCCGTGGTGCCACTGAGTTTCGTCGGTGTGTTCATGGGCAAGACACTTTCCCTTAACCTCGTCCGTCGGATGGGGACATAAACCGGGCGGTCCCGTGTATCGGTCTATCCTCCGAGCACGTTAAAGAACCACAGGAATCTATTCGATAAGTAGAGTAGGGCACGGTTCCCGGATTCCTATGTATCCTTCCCCTCTTTCTGGGGCGGCTCTAAATAACCTATACTTGTTGATGAGCCGTTAAACAACATTCAACTCAGCTCATGCACAGTGTATATATACCTCATGCACAGTGTATTATATACCTTAATAATATACAGTGCATCACATTCCAAATTTGAGTTCATGCACTTTTCGTTTACGGTCCATCCATTTGTTGAAAAAGCATAACTACGACGAATCTGAGCCTTCTGAGCCTTTCGGTATTATTACAATATATACTTGTTTTGAAACAAGCTGCAGGTCTAAGGTCTAGTTTATGGAAGATTTAGATTTGGATAACTACAATGTGGTCTACCGTGAGTAGTTGTTAAATGATATTCCTTTTATGATTATCACGATTGCACTTCTTTTATGTCAGTTCTACTTGTATGCTATAGTTGTTCAACTTTATCTATCCTTTACAGCAAATGCTATCTCTTGTAGATGGGTTATAAGACAATGGTTTGCAAACAGGTCTGTGATATAATCTCTACTGTATTGATGGAAATTGATAGAATAATTATTTTTGAAAGCACTTTTTTTTATTCAGGACACGGTCTAGACTAGACACTATTGACGTGTTTTAAATCCTCTTGACAGGAATTATGAATAACAAAGAATCAGACATGTTGACATTAGACAGACATAACTTATAATAATACGTTTGCTGATTGATATCTCAGAACAAATAATTGTGTGATTACCTGTTTGCATACAGTGCGATTCTCATGTTAACCCAAACAGAATATAAGATAAGTGTTACTTTACACTATTTATTTTATTATTTTGCAAAACTATATTTAATAGAAGTAAACTAATCTTTCTTAAAATGTATGAAAAAGGATAAAAATATCGGACAGGGAAAGCAGCATTCAAGGACGACAGTCAACCACAAAACACAAAAACAAACACGCAAACAGACAAACGAAAAGGCAAAAGTAATAAAAAATGCAAACGACATCACAAACACAAAAGGGTTGACAATAGGGCTACCGCCTTGGAACGGTCAGTGGCAAAGTAGGCCACTGGGGGTTTAAACCGGTTCTAGGGTGCACCAAACCTCACACTTACCCTACTGTCATCCCATTAATAACAGGACAGTGTAAATAAAGAAATCCCCGCCATGATCTAAACTCTAACCAACAAGGCAGCATCAATAGGCAATATAAGTAAAACACAAATATGCTCGTGTAAATATAATACAAAAAAACAATAGCCTAGAAAGCCACAATGAAGGTACTAAATGACTTGGCAGAAGCTAGAGCAGTAAGAGAATACACCATTAAGGGCACGACAAGAAAGAACATGGACAAACAACAAACGCCACCGTCCCAATGGGCTTTAGGTAAGCGTCATCATAGAGTCCACAGCCTGTACGGTCATCGTACAATTAAAGAGGAAAGCATAGTGGCGAACTGTAAAAGGGTCTACCACCAAGCATGCAGTACGTTGCAAAATGAAAGGGTCATAACCTCTTTTGATAAACTTTTTAACAAGTTTAACAAATATAGTATGAAAGTGATCATGACCAAGAATCTTACGAAGTTTATAAATCACATCACCATAGAAGTCAGGTTGTGATAGTCCTTGTCGCAGAAGAGTCCTTAAATTACATTTATATTTGGAAAGAAGATCAGGGTTACGATAATAACATTTTGCAAAGGTTTTACGAAGTTTATGGTAACGGTAACCCTGATTGAGTAACTTTTTAGTTATACAAAGATTACGAATATTAAAGTCCTCAACTCGAGTACAAGCTCTAGAAAAACGAATAAGTTGAGACAGATACACCCCATAAGAAGCTGATCAGGGAACATTCCCATCCACGTGGGGATAATTAACAACGTCAAAATTAAAATCATCTCTCTTGTCATAGATTTTGCTAATTATTTTACCATTTTCAATCGAGAGATCTAAATCAAGAAAAGAAGCGTTACTATCAGCTATATTTTCTTTATTAAGCCGTAGGATAAATATAGACAAATTTGGAAATCGTTAAACATGATAAATACACAAAGTAGTGCAGTCTCTGTTTGATTGAGACTGTTCATGAACGGTAGTGAGACGTGCTTGCTACCGTTCAGGCTAGAGTAGAGCAGAACTCAATATTTAAAAAGTCAACAGATCAGAAATTTGAGCCATCCCGATAAAGGTATGCATATGACGGTGAACATGGAACCTCCAATGAGGTATTTTTATACATTCCATTTAAATACTGCTAAGAGTAAATACGCACGTCCAATCAGTTTCTAAACTCATTGCATTTTCTCAGCTTAGAATTGAGTTCTGCTCAACCAGGTGCTAGAGGGCGTGAGCGGTAGCTAGCATATTGCACTACCGCTCATGAACAGTCTCAGTCAAACCGAGACTGCAATATTTCGTATGTTTCGTGCTCGGCCGTTTCCAAAGGTCCATTATCATACTCTCTTTTAGATATATATAACATGGTTTATTAAAATACTCAGTGACGATTGGTTTTTGAGGAGTTTTTAAAAAATGCTATCAGAACCTCTCGGACGTCACGTCCTTGAGCCGTTAGGACGTCATTTTAAACGATTTTCAACGTCGAAAAACATCCAAAACAACGATTACGTTAGTTTACAGTTCAAAAAACAAACCGAAATTGTTAAAAACACGATGAAACTGTATTTTTCCTCCGTCTGGTGCTGACAGATTGACAAGCAATGTAAGTTGTGAGAATTTGTTTGTTTTATGTTCAATCTCTCGAAATTGATGCATAAAATACAAAAAAAGTCATGATAAAAAATAAAACATTTCCAGCGGGTTTATATTGTGCGAGATGAAAACCTGGTGTTTGGGACTTGAAATACATCGAAACCGCGGGCCTACGGGCCTTGGTATCGATGATCTTTAAGTCCCGCCCACCAGGTATTGATCTGGGACAATATAAACCCTCTGGAAATATTCTGTTTTTTTAAATACAATTGGTCCAGGAGCTAATATAGACGAGAGGCGGTGTTGATATTGTCACATACTCGAAGACAAGTACACATCATTTTATGCTGTCCATTGTATACGGATTTGCGTAAGAAATACATGTCGAGTTTTATTTTCTTTCCAACGACCGATATCACGGTGGATATACCTAACGGACCCTGGCTGGTCAAAACTGCGTTACCTTGATCCTAGCTGCACTTGTAACGGACCCTGGCTGGTCAAAACTGCGTTACCTTGATCGTGGTTGCACTTGTAACGGACCCTGGCTGGTAACTAGACACTGGTATCAAACAGTTCGAAAATAAAGATACATTATCGTATGTATGAGAAAAATACTTTATGCGACGGAACTTTTGAATACTAGTATCATATCCTTCGAAATATATGTTCTTTATGTAGAACAAATGCAGAATAATTCCTAACTAGATGAACCAAATTTACTTTTGACCGGTCGATACAAAGTTGATGCCTTTAAAAAGTCAAACTTCTATATTTTCTCTCTGAATTTAATGAAAATCGAATTTTCATTCGATTAAAATGTGATCCCAAAGTGGTTTACAACTGCTGTTGTTAAATAAAGATTAATGTTTAGCCTAAAAATCTGCAAATATTTGCATCATGTCTCAATTTCAGAGCACCGGACCATGGTTGCTCTGTAAAAAATGCGTGAGATTCTGGCAACGGATACAACCCGTATCACTGGTACCGGATTGTTTTCTATATACCTTCAGATGAAAGAGAAAACGACAATTGGGACTTTGGCTTCACCAACAAAAACAATACAAAAAAACATCTGTTGGTCGCATGGTGTTTCAGCACATTTTAGGTTATATATGATGGTATATATACGATTTTTCGTGCGGAACAAACCACTGTTTCATATGTATAACCAGTACTGAATATCTGATGACATATGTGCGGGAGCTGTATTGCTACGTAGCGGTGAACTTAAAACAGCGCCTCACCACTTGACTACCGGTCTGGACCACCGTTTCTAAAATCATTCATGCGACCGAATGATGGAAAATAAAAAAAAGAACAGCCCAATATTGAATTATTATATCGGTTATGGATGTAGAATGTAGAGGTTGTGATCTTGTTATAGTGATATAATTTGGTGGTGAGTTTGGCTAAATGAGTCTATGTTGTACAACGTACAAGACTAAGCAAATGTACTCCGGCCTACGTTTGCACCTTGAGATAATCCTCTCTTCACGACCTGTCTTCCGTCGACAGTACCCTAAAATAAACTATAAACCAAACTTACTTTCCCCGCAGCGCGCTGCATGGCGTATGACACGACAATGACCTCAAACAGCTTTTGTATTAAAAAGAGGTTTGTTCAAAAGTCATTATCTTAGAAAATGCCTAAAATGGTCAAGGGCTTAATTACGTGTACGCATAGCACGCAGCTGTGTAAACATTGTGTGCAAAAATCAGAAAATTATAAAAGTTAAAGATGCAAAAAAACAAAACAAACAAACTAAAAAATCGGGGATATAAAAATTCAGACTATATCATCAACATGTCAGCGGCAAATAAGATATAAAATAATGGGAAATACTCCCAAAATGAACCAAACAGCATCTGGGAATAAAATAAGTTCATGTAATATGCACCCGGACCACACTAGCAACGCTCTAGCTAAGCCCCTGACAGGTAACACTTGTTTGATCATAGTAATATTTAAAAACAAAAATACATCCATGAACAAACAATCAAATATGACAAGTAATACAAATGCAGCAATGTGAACAGCTACATGTAATGACGTAGACTAAATACATGTATGTTGGCATAATGTAGACAGACATGTGATCAACTGCTGACGTATAATCGTCATTGCACGCAAAAAATAAGAAAACATTTGTTTTATTTAGATTTTTTTTTAAAATAACTTTCAATGTATATTTTGTTTCACAAATTAATATAATTGCGTAAAGTAATACATTGAACACCTCCGATAGAAATGCTTTGCTTTCCGTTTATAATCTCCGAATACTTACGGAAAGTTTTAAAATAGGCATTTACCAATGGTAAACTTTAAATTCGCCAGTTTTCATTATTTTATACATATAGTTCTAGAGAAAGTTGTATTGAGAATGTTGCCACTTTTGTTTGTTAATGCACTAGCGGATATTGATTGATTGAATGTTGTTTAACGGCTCATCAACACAGTATAGGTTATTTAGAGCCGCCCCAGAGAGAGGGGAAGGATACATAGGAATCCGGGAACCGTGCCCTACTCTTATGATCGAATAGATTCTTATAGTTCTTTAACGTGCTCGGATGATAGACCGATATACGGGACCACCTGGTTTATGTCTCCATCCGAAGGACGAGGCTAAGGAAAAGTATTGCCCAAGAACACACCGACGGAACATTGAGGGGAGCACCCTCATCCTATGATTTGAAAAGGTTATCACATAACATTTAACTGAATGTTGATTAACGGTTTATCAAGACTTTATATAGAATATTTATAGCTGGTCGCCCCAAAGAAATGAAGGATACATAAAAAAAAACGGAAGCTGCCCTACTCTTACTAACGAATATATTCCTTTGATTAGCAATTTGTTCCAAGGATAGACTCCGAAACACGGAATAAATTGATTTGCGCCGAAAGGCTTTCACCCATGTCAAATCCAATTGGCTATAACCTAGACCACACCAGACGCCTTGAAGAGTATGAGTTCCTCGCCGATGTTTGGAGGCTGAAAACTCGTTAAATGTGAAAATCTTCAAAATATCCCAGCACATTGTTTTTTCCATAAATTAAACCCCGCACAAACCCCACCCAATTGAAAATATGTGTGTGTGCGTGCGTGCGTGCGTGAGTGCGTGCGTGCGTGTGTGTGTGCTTGTTTTGTTCGTGGAACAAGTTGACGCCATTCAGAGGTAAATTCTGAACCCGCGCATGTAAAACACGCTCTTGTTATATATTAAACATGATATTAGGTTTGAACCGAACGTCACAGATTTATCTCCCCCCGCTGGCCCGCTGATATCAAACCGAGATATTTCTAACAGGGGAACATATCTAGTCGTTTTTTTAAAGACAGATGCTTTCAACTAACAGCTATAGAATAATGTGTCAGAAGCAAACAGGATCCGATGCCATGGGCAACCAGGATCCGTTTCTTTGCAATGCACAAACAACTTAACGCTTCTGGCAATCGGTAGTTATTATTATGTATTAAATACGTCCAATGGATGTTATCGCTGAAAATACATAATTCCAGACATAGGATATGTGTAGCACCGCTAAATGTGAAAATTCCGCTAAATGTAAAAACTTCCGCTAAATGTTAAAAATATTCCGCTAAATGTAAAAAAACTTCCTCTAAATGTAAAAACTTCCGCTAAATGTAAAAAAAAATACTAACCGCTAAATGTTATAATTTTTAACATATAGCGTTTAGTGGAATCCGTTAACCGCTAAATGTTAAAAGTCACTAAAGTTACCTTAAGGACTCACACCACTATTATCTCCCTTGAATACTCGTGCCCTACAGATGAAGGAGGTAGATAAAAAAAACAAGTTCGCTTTTCTACATTTTACAGGATACATTGATTTATCTTTACCAGGTTCTAAATCTACAGCATTTTAGGAAGGGATCACAGAAAAATGCATGTTGATATAAGATTTCTAGCTAATTCTCCCTCATTTTACACATCATGGGTCTAATCACCACGGGGTTGTATTTTTGTCTAAATTTTGATAGGTGTGACATGAAATTAAAAAAAGTTCAGTCTGGTAAATATTTGTTTAAATGTGCTTTAAATTGCAGATATTGGATCAATGAAGAATTTAAGCATAAATACATGTTGCAAAATCTGTTTTATCTCTATGCCACGAACAAAAACATTACAATGGGACCCTATAGAAAATTAATTGTGGTGTGAGACGTGAAGTATGTAAGGGTATGAACAATGCTGTTTTAATCGACTCAATGACGTTGTTATCAAAGTAAATCATAACGACAAACTGATGCTGCTGTTACTGCTGCTGTTTTCTGTTACATTTAGCGGAAGATTTTTAACATTTAGCTGAAGTTTTTACATTTAGCGGAATTTTCACATTTAGCGTGATACAACTGTAGAATTCACTGGTAAAATGTATATCCCGTTCGAAAAGGTCGCTTGCGAAGTTGAAGTTATATTCAATATTGAACAAACTAGATAAACTAGAACTGTATTCCTGAGAAACGGATACACCCATAAATCCCCACGCCCCCTCCCCCACTCCCATACACACAATGAAAACAATCAATAGGAAACATACAATTCTAACGATGAAATGGCCGTAACTCCAGTAATACAATGTTGATTTTGGAGCCGAATCGATATGCCCATCTTGATATCATAGGTAAGAATCCTGTAAAGTTTCGGAACAATCAGTTGAAATATGTAGGATGAGACGCAAATGATATTATAGTATAACATTAGACAAAAAGGGGCCATGATAAAAGGTCGATTTTGGCGCCGAACGATATGCACATTTTGACATCATAAGTAATATTCTGTAAAGTTTCAAAACAATCAGTGGAAAACTGTAGGAGGAAATAGAAATATACCATAAACCTTTACGAAAAAAAGGGTCGTACCTCGGATTATACAAACTTTAAGTTATATTTGGCGCCGACTCGATATATGCACATCTTAACAGCATAGGTAAGTATCTTCGAAACAATCAGTTGAAAACAGGCCATAGACGCACAAGATATTATAACGTAAAAATTGTTGGAAAATGGGCCATACCTCTGATAATACATGATCGAATTTGGCACCGAATCGATATGCACATCTTGATATCATAAGTAAGCATTATGTTTCGAAATAATCACTTGAAAACTGCAGAAGAAGATAGACGCACAAGATCTTATAACGTAAAGTTTAACGAAAAAGGACATTAACTGTGATCATTCATGATCGAATTTGGCAGTCGATATGCACATCATAGGGAAGTATCATGTAAAAGTTCGAAACAATCGGTTGAAAATTGTAGGAGATAGATGCACTCGGACTGAGAGACGGACATGGCCAACACCATATGCCCCTCACTATTCGGTGTTTTTTGCATAACAAGTAATCCCTATCATGTTTAAGCAAAGAGGCTAAGTAGTGTCTATGTAGGCTTTATTGGAAAAAGTTCCTTACAGTGGATGCAAAAAAAACAGTGGATACAAAAGTACAGTAAGTTATAAAATCATGGACTCATATTTATGATTCGAGTTCCATCATTTGAGCAAATAAGCTAAAGATACAACATGTTCCCAAAGTTAAAGTGTTGCCTGTTGAAACTGATATATGCATAGGCGTATAGATGCAAGAAAACTGCTTCCGACAATGAAACGTATTTTAATAATGTTTCTTTTATAAATATGTAATTATTTCAAACAACTGAGTCGATTAAAGCAGCACTGTTCATGCCATCACATATTTCAGACAACTTTAGTGACTTTTAACATTTAGCGGTTAACGGATTCCACTAAACGCTATATGTTAAAATTTATAACATTTAGCGTTTAGTCATGTTTAACATTTAGCGGAAGTTTTTACATTTAGCGGAATTTTCACGTTTAGCGGTGCTACAATATGCCCACAGTAGTCTCCGTTTTTGAAGTAAACACAGTTTTCTTAGAACTAGACGTACTTTCACGCGTCCGTTTGTAAACAGTGCGCGTTCTTTCACATCTAAATCACTGTTGTAATAACCCGTTCTTCATGATTTCAGACATACAAATGCATCTAGTGTGCCGTGGGTGTGATCATTTTTAAAAACAGTGTTAATGGAAAGGAATATTAAATATCTTTTAACAGCGTGTCCAATAGTTTACGTGTTTTTACCCGCCAGGGTCCGTTACATGAGCAACCAGGATCAAGGTAACGCTGTTTTGAGCAGCCAGGGTCCATTACGTCTATTATGAAATATGTTTGCTACCATTCACTCAATATTAATAAAAATCAATAGTACAGAATTTTAACCATCCCGAAGATGGCATGCATATGGCGGTGGGCATGCTATATGTAATGTCATCATTCCATGTCCAGCGGCGTATGGTCCCAGTATCTAATAAAATGCTATGCCCCGAAGAGCGAAATAAACAAAATGGAATTTAGTTGGGAGCAGCGGTTATGAAGCCTGCACATCACAAGTAACAGTCAAAAGACTAAATTAAAAAGCAGACAACATATCCTATGGGCGGTTCAACAATACCCAGAGCCTTTATCAGCCGGAGTAGTGGAACCACCGAATCAAAATTAAAGTAAGAAAACAAAAAAAAACATTTGAAAATGTACCACCGATATCTAAATATAAGTATCGGGCTCAGCGATCTCCAAAGATCGAATGAATAACAGTCCTGATTGCAATTACAACATTTAATAGGTAATTTTAAACAGGTTTCGCTTTTTTTCAGTAAAAATGTATTTAAACGTGTTTTTTTGTCGAAATATCCATTATAAAATCCTGCTAATATAAGATTTCCCGTCGCTTAATGGATTTAAGGCGGAACCACGTAATGTGTACAGACATACATGCATCAGTTTTACAAGCAATATGTGCGTTTTACCTCTATCATAAATTCTCTCGTTTTATGGAGTATATTACCTAACGAATTGCTTCCAAACTCAATATTATCAGACCAATTATGCAGATTTGTTTTGATAAAGTGTAAGTATGAATAGTTAAATATAATTATCAAGGATAAATAAAGAGTCATAATAAATCATCTGAACATTAAATCAATGTCCGTTGTAGTGTCTACAAATACATAAATCTAATTTTGCAGCGAAACAGTCATTAATAATACATACGTAGTCCCGCTTTCCAATGATGCTTGTTTGTTTTATTGACATCAGGAGGTTAATGTGTATTTTTTAGTGTTCTGTGAAACCTACATTTCCTGTTCGACTTTTTACAACTTTTGCTTGTTGTATACTTGTTCCCGATGATCCTATTTTGCCCCATTAGCCGTTTTGATCAATTCTGCACTATTCACCATTTTGGACGATACTACCTCACGTTTACACTCCTATATAAATTGCCCATACCCTAAAGCGTAAGACAATTTTTACTGTTCACCGGTAAACAATTTTTATTGTAGCATGGTCACAGACAATTCTCTTTGTTCAGACACAGGTGTAAATCGTTTAATTGAAAATAAGACCTGTCAATTATACCTCACTGTAAACACTCCATGTTAAATCCTCATATACTGCCGGGTTGATATTTCGCGCTATCACCTCAACGCGTCATAGCGGGTGATAGCGCAAAATATCATCCCGATAACTTTTTGAAAAGCTCAGTTCTAAAAATAGATTTTTATTATCATATGATAAATATCTTTTATAAATATATCTTTCCATAGGAGTATTTGTCGGTATTATAAAATAAATATCTCATCCTCTTGAGGGTGCCAGTGAATATTATCAACCCTCGCTATCTCCTCGGTCGACATTACATTCTCGGGTTGATAATATCCACTGGCACCCTCAAGAGGATGTGATCACACGATTGTGACTTCACGGGAAGTATAAAAAGAGTTTTTGGTTTTCCCAATTACGACTTGGAAATCGGTGGACGCTTATTAAAATACAGTTATGTCAATCGTAATACGCTTGGTTTACCAAACGACATTAAAGAAATATGGCGAGCAGATTCGTGACATTTCGGAAGCGGATTTGAACACTCTAGAATTGGCCAAAGACTCTGCGAGTACACAAAGCATAGCGAAGAGAAGTGTAGCTTTGTTCCGTCAGTTTCAAAACTGGTATAAAAATATAAATTTAAAAATAAACAAAAAATTGGGATTCCCCCCCCCCCCCCCCCCCCCCCCCCCCCCCCTTATATTTAAATTTTAATCAAAACATTTTGTGTTCAGTATAATAAAATAAATAGTGCATCCCATTGAGGGTGACAGTGGATATTGTCAACCTTCGGAAAAATTAATGCGTAAAAATTAATGTGTTATTGAATAATTTCTCCCAAAAATAAAACTTGTTTAGTTTGATTCCCTGCAATGACATCTGCGAATACAGATGTGACGGTAAACAGTCTATGAATTACGCACTTCCGCCCCCGTCTAAAATGGCAGCTGTCATACCTTCTATGAAATATAGTTGTGTACAAAATGTTCGACGTTTTGCAGGAGGCTTTTCAGAACTTCTCAAGTAGTTTTTCAGATAGCTTGGGTCTTTGGTCAAACTATTTTACAGAGCTTTTCTTGATAGCAACCTGGCACCTATCGTTTCTTTCAATTGATAAACAGTTTTAACGTTATACATTTGCTTTTTTCTTTTTAAATGATTAGATAAGCATTGTGTCGTATAATATTACGAGAGTACGTTGATCCGAAATATTTTATTTTCTCTCGTATGACGGAAAGGCAGGATCACATTCGAGGCTCTGCTCCTCGTGAGATCCTTCCTTTCATCATATTTACTCCAGAAAATACATTACTCGAGAAAATACAAGCTTTCGGATGAATGTACTGTAATAATAGTGCGTACTGATTAGCATATCACTGGACATTTTGGTGGTTTTGGACGCTGGTAGCTAATGACAAATTTACCATTCACTACCGACGTCCAAAACCGCCTGAACGACGGATAAATGCGAATCAAATATTCTCAAGTAAACCATTATGGC